>JABASH010001457.1:0-26098 GCA_019776445.1 Tomocerus maximus | reverse complement strand
ACACAATATCAGAGAAGGGCAGTTTGAATACAGAAAACTCTACAGTTTTCCTTTTAGTTTTATTTGATCACAACCAGGGTTTGCAAACTGGGAAAGTTTTAAGTAATTTTGACACAATGCAGTATAATACTCTAAAGCATCTGACCATGTGATAAAGAATATTAACAATAGAAAACGATTAAAATTGTTTGGTGCTTTAAAGCTTAAAATGCAATATAAAATTATGATGAGTATGATAAAATGATTGTCCTGGGTGCCTGTGTTTTAATAAAACCCATGTGTATGGTATTCCTGGGTAAAGTAAGTAGTATTTATATTGGTTAGTTTTTGCTTGTGCTTTCGTTGGATAGAGAGTTAGTTTGCCATCATGTGGAATATGGTGGTATCATATCCACTTAAATCCATGTCCGAGAGTTTTATATAGTATAGATTATAATAAGAAGTTGTGTAGGTTAGGTTGGGTGTGTTGGTAGGAAAGAATGGAGCAGTCGACGAAGCGACCAAACCAGAGCAGGGCAACCGACAGAGCTCTTCTACAAGCACAAGAATTATTGCCAATAAATCTTAGGGAAAATTTTCTTCTTGTCGAGCACAAGTTCCTTCCTTCTTTCTTGTGATGGGAATGAACGGAGTAGTCGGAGTGAGTTGCTTGCTTGTTAAGCTTTCCTCATACTCCATCCAATGGAATCTACTTACTCTAGCTTGTTCAATTTCATGGAAGTGAAACACTCGTTGTATATGAACTCTCTTTCTCCCTCTCTCATCTGGCCACTTTCTTTCCGAGTGTGGGTGGGTAGTCGTGTACACTACTCTAATACCTATTTACGGCTACGAATATTTCTTAGATGTGACCAGACTAGAAGGACGGACCCTTTTAGCTCCAGAATATCTCAAGTATGTAGAAAGTAGATACATAGAAGCCAAGAGTTGGAAATGTATTCGCTTTGAACTAACTGTCGTCGACACGGGTCATGCAGAAAATAACAATACACGACTTGATCTATCTATCTAGGTACTTACAATAAACTTACGCATATGTGCACTCTACTTTGTCTTGTCGACCAAAGACTTGCCTTTCTTCAATTTCACCAGCAACTGCTCCCGGCTTAACTCTTACATGCATTTAGCATTTAATGGCTGACTCTTTCTCTGCAGACAGTCTAAGACCTCCAATTCTTCATTATACTACCAAAGAATCTTATTTGCTAAGATTTGGTAATTAGTAGAAGTTTGTACTATGTCTCGCTACTTATCTTGGACAGTAGGCATCAATATAGTGAAACAAGGTAGGTACACGACCAAGGAGTAATATTATTAGCAAAAGAAAGTGTACTTTCTCCTTATAGACACAATTACATATAGAGTGTCCTGAATTGAACTGATATATGAATTTTGGTAGTGGTGGATGTTTATAGTAAGTTATGAGCGCAGTGAATTGAGTTAAGTTTCTGGTATGAAGGGAAGGGAGGAAATGCAAGGGAGAAAGTCGGAGCTGACGTTTCACAGAAACAGTAAAATATTTGCGTTGTGCTAGAGACTGAAGTAGATTTAAGTTGGGTGGATATGTGAGCTAAATTGTATGTGCTGTGTAAGTTGGCTGTTCATGCTCATGATAGCGAAGTAGCTCTTAGTGGCCTTAATGCAAGTAGATGGACAGAACAAAGATCTTGAATTTAGAAAACAACAAGTTTATTCAGTAGCTTCATATATTTGTTCAGTTTCTCTTGGATCTGGTCTCATGCTCCACATCGGATGGACTAAAACAGTAAAGAGCATTTTGAAGTAATGGCTGGTCAAATTGTATGGGATGGGGCGTATTATTTGTTGGCCGACTAGTCGAATGGAGAAGTTTGAGTTTTAGGTTAGGTTTACGTACTTACACTCACATTTCACATAGTAGATGGATAGATAGTCAGCGGACTCTTTCGATGCTCTTCTTCGCTTTACATTAGGTTAGGTAGCTGGCCTTCGTTACATTGCACCGCATCCGTATAACTTAGTTGGTTTTCGTTTCGTTGGCTATGGATGGATGGATGATTGTGTATTCCCTGCGTCATCCCGTTGCCAATCCCTTGGATTTCCTTGCAGATCCTCGATGTGATCCCAGGAGATCCTCTAGTCTGCAATTTGCAGTATGCTCCACTGGCTATTGCCATTCCCATTTCATGTATTTCCTCAGACGGCGCCCTCTCCTCTACTCCTACTGCTACAAATGTATATAGACTGCACATATATGGTATGTAATGTCTAATGTGCACAAGAGGTATCTAACAACTATTTACAGAATTCCTATACACACTACACATTAACTTCTATATATGCAGATCTATCTTTCCTATACATTATGCACAGTGCTTTGCCCCATTCTCCGTGTTGGTACCTTAAATAGTAGTTCGACTACTCCGTTCTACACAACTTAACAGTGTCTAATGCTCTTTCTTGCAATGTAAGTCTAGAAATGCATGTACGTACGGTTCTTTTGCCCACGTACCTACATACTTACATTTGTGTAATAAGACTATTTTCTATGTTTTGCAACTGCATTGTGTAGTAATGTCCTTTGCTTTATTTTCTCTCATCCAGGAAGAGCCTCTCTGGAAGAGAACACAGACATGAGTGAGGATTTAGGTCGTTCTGACATTCCAACATAACTTAACTGAGAATTCGTAGGAGAGAAAGCTTGTATACTTAGTTACATAATATACATACATACTAGGTGGGTTTACTTAGGTATGAGAAAATAGTTCTGTCTGTCTTTAGATACATTAGTGGTGCAGTTCATAAATGAAGGCTGAATTCAGACTTGTGTGTTGGTAATATGTAATGCGATATGATGGAATGTAGCCCCAAAGGGCTCATGTGTGGGAACTGAGATATCGAAACTGAGAATTACAAAGCTTTGCTCATAGAATTTTGGCAGTGCTATGGGGTTGATGCAGTAGACTCTGTATGGCCTAGTTAGTTTGGAGAATTAGAATTTCTATGTGTGCATGTAATGAGCATTAGAGTGAGGACACAGTGGAGATAGAATTGGAAATCTAAATAGTGTAATGTAATGTAATGTTGGGAGTAAGGGCTAATGAGTAATGAACTAATGAATGAATGGAATGAGCGATATGGCAGAGGATGAGTCGTAGAAGACTTGTATCGTGTATTAGCATTTTGTAGCTATATAATATTCAACTAAGGTTTACTTATGTGTAGCTTAGCTCTACGTAAGTATATAGGTACTTATATAGATTTGGCTGGTTGTGGTGCCATCCTATCTTGCTCTGCTCTGTAGTGGAAGGAGTCGTAGGGCTTATCTCAAAGACCCATTATGGGGATGTGAGCTTGAAATAATTTCATGTATGCCAGATTAGTCTCGATGGCAAATTTCAAGTTTCCCCTGATAGTGCCTTTTATGTGCGTTTGCATTAATTTAATTCCTTGCTGCGCATTTATGAATTTCACTTTGTGTTGTTTTATGTATGGTGGCATACCATTAGGAATTAATACGGGACGAGCTAGCTGAGTGACTACAACTTCTAATACTACAAACAACGCCACTATCTTCACTAGCAATCCTCTGAATACATATATAATATGTACATACACTAACTACAGCTAGTTCTACATAAATGAAACACACCTACCTACCTACTTTGCTATTATCATTTGCTATTCTCCATTCGCAGAAACTATTTAGAACTGGAGGCGAGGGAAGTTAGTGGTACTTCTTTACTCCTTTAGTTTCTATTATTGTGGGAGTTTACATACGCGATAGGTTATATGTGGCTTTGTATGAGCCTTATTAAGGAATCCTCTTATAGAGCAAGCTATCATCAGGACATGTCTGTAATTTTGCCATTTTGGGTAGAGCATAGAGTAAAGCTTATTATTGAGGAGCTGGTGATAGAATATTATAAGATAGATACCCAGAGACTCCTCTTCTGCAATTCAACGGGGTAAGTGAAGGGAAGCCAAGTGAGTTCACTTGAATTTAGTTGACAACCATAAACATTAAAATAAGGATCTCTTTTGTATCTAGCGTACTCTTGTAGGTAATATGCAAAATTGTTATGGTATGTTATTATGGTGTGTAATTGGACTACTAAGGCAAGTTTTCATATCTCTACATTTCTCCAGTTACTTACATTAGTTTAGATTACAATAGCTACTTTACTTACTACTCAGAGATTTTACGTCCAGCAATAACTTCCTCCTCTCTGTTTCCACTTCGGTGTAGCATTTCTAGAGAACGTGTCTGCAGATGCATTTTGATGGAATGGGATGAGATGGGTGCATTACGCTACATTACATGTTATACTATAAGCAGTTTGTCAGACAGGATCAGATCAGAATGAATGATATCCTGTTTTGTCTAAAGGTATTCTCATATGTCAGAGATGGTATAACCATGCTATAACTTTCACAAATGATATCCCATGGATGAGTATAAATATAAATGCTAGGAATGATACATATAAATAATGTTGAGATTGATTTTTTATTTGTCTTGTGTTCACAGGTTTATCAATGCGAGACGGAGGATTGTACAGCCGTTGATTGATCAGTCAAATCGGGCAGGAGCAAGTGGTGAGTTCTATTTCCATCATCTTTCACTGTCTTCCTTATCGTCTCATTTTATGAACTGACATGATTCTCCTGTAGGCCCTCGTCCGATCTCCTCACGAACTCTGTATATTGTGTATGCTTATATTATTCACTCAAATCCGTGTGTATATTTGAAAAGGCATTACTATGGAATGGTATTATGGTTCGCGGATGTCTGTGGAGAAACTTTATAGTTTTGACTTGACTTTAGCCCTATCGCTCCTGTAACCCATCCGTCATTCACTTAGCGTATACTTACTTACTACACACAGAGATATGCTACTCATGGAAGAATTACAAGGGAAAATGGCCTGGCTCTGTTGGGCTCACTTGTCATGTCACAGTCATGTCTTCTACCTCACATCATCAGCCAGCTCTTTTACTTATTTACTCAACTGACTGAAGTGAACTCAACCCACCGACAGATACTTCTTGACTTGACTCACTCTCTGACTAACTTTATGTCTTTTTTATTTGCCGTAAACTAGCTGTTGCAGTGGTCGTGCAATCATCCACTAACAGATTTCCCTTTTATTCCCCACTCATAATACTCCCTTTTTATGGTCCTCACAGCTTAGATTACAATGCATTATTACCTATAAAATTAACAGTAAATGAATCATAGACTTTATCTACTGGAATTACATTCTTTTCATATTCTTGTTATTCTGCCTCTACTAAAGAAAACCATTATGACTCTGGGAAAACAAGTCAAATGTCATTTCTTTCACATTACAAAATCACAAAGACTCTACTCTACTGTTATACTACACATGAAAAAGAGACAATGAGATTTCTATCCCAGATAACAACTATACTATCCGCATATTGTGCACAAGCCTATAGTAGTGGGTACTGTTTGATAAATTTTATAATCTAAGGTCCTCGTTGGAACAGACGTTATTTACCTTTAGGTATGTAATTTCAAATGATGGAGATAGGATGGAGATGAAGACATAATATTCATGAGAGTTAAATGAGATTCGACTGGAATCGTATAGACATAAAATAAAATAGCTGTAGTAGTATGCATGATGGTATTAGCGAAAGATAAGAGACAATGGGATGAGATGAGAATGGATGAGGTAAGTCAACGGAGCTCATTACTAAATCCAAGTTCAGTTCACTTACTGATGACTGTCTTCAGTTAGGTAGTTTGTCTTGTGACTATTGTACTCATAGTATGGTGTCTATAAGTGAGTTCATCTTCTGTTAAGTTCCACGTAGAACTACATAAAGGGTGAGGAGAGACGTCTTTCTTGTACATTCTTTCTGGGTAGTTGAATTTAGTCGCGACAAGGTAGTAGTTTGCATCTTGTGTGTATGTAGTAGACTGAGAATATAATAAAGTCTCTCCCTTTTGTTTTTGAACATGTATTGTAAATTCGTATTTATTTTGTGAGTATGAGATAGGGATGGTTGGGTAATACGGAGATTCCCATATGTAATTTAGGTGGTGTGTGCAGTAAGACTGTTATTTTCCCTTATTTTCTTGTGGTGACTCTGAAGCGTTTTCATCTGTAGTTGTTTTGAAGAGCCATTGTCATTGTCGTTTCGTCGCAGTAGCGTGATGTTGTTTTGTAGAGTAGAGTTTTTGGGTTGTTTAACTTAAGTTAGTTATGTATTCAATGGAGGGAAGGTAAAGAATTGCAGG
The DNA here is from genome assembly GCA_019776445.1 of Tomocerus maximus. NCBI lineage: Eukaryota > Metazoa > Arthropoda > Collembola > Entomobryomorpha > Tomoceridae > Tomocerus > Tomocerus maximus. The sequence continues at coordinate 19,848 of JABASH010001457.1, read as the reverse complement.
CCGGGTTGTTTGTTGATGTTTGAATGTATGTACATGGATAAGATGCATACCTTGAGTTGTAGTTAGTAAGTCGACACAACTCACGTAGCAGGTATTCTACTCGAAAACATTCTTCTATCTGTGAGAGAATTTATAGAGTTGAAGAGTTTGTTACTATGCATGTAGGAGCATCAGTAATAGAGTAAGTATGCGGAGAAGTGTAAAGTGTAGTCTTGGTCTAATGTAATCTATGTGACTCCGGGAGGGTAGGAGAGGAGAGAATATAAGGATATGTAGACATTAGAGAGTGCTCTGTTCGCTCTGTTGGTGTTGGTAGTAGTAGGAGGGACTTAATCGGAGATGTATGCAAGTTGCAATGCGAAATGTAGCTGAAAATCACTCGATTACGCATTTGTGCCGACCTCGATGGCATTTGGCTCTCTCATGCGAGTCATTGCCGTCAAGAAGAATGGGCCATCACCAGCCTCGAAATGACTTGCCTCTCCTAATCTACTTTTCCCAGACTTTTTCCCCAATGTAACACCTATCTTTCTCCATTCCTTTTTCTTGTCTTTCCTCCAACTAGCACTACCCAATTTGAAAATAGACAACTCTTCTTTTCATCGCCCCTATAAACATACACTCTCACATCACATTCAACATTCACACCATTCCTTCTTTATTTACTGTTGAATTTACTCAGCCCTGTTGTCTTATAGCGTATAAGTAGTCATGTGTCACTATACACAGACTATTCTATTATTTCTATTTACATTACCTATTGTCTCCCGTCTTTGCATTATATATTCTTGTCTACAGTAATTTGTTAATCTTATTTGTATTTCTATCCTACGTGAGGCAAAACTCATCCTTCTGCTTTTTTCTCTCCCTTTTTTACAATTTCGCACTGCTGAGCTACAAATGAAGTTATACTGACGCATATGCACATAAATCCTCTAAAATTAACTGCATGGAAGCGCAAATGTATTATAAGTAATTGGGCTACGTCAGCACTCAAGACTGACAAGGAAATGCAATATCCTACCACACAACTGTGTATATGTATTTATATTCGGTTTAGTAGCTTCAATTACCCGAGGCAAGTTTTAATTCTCTCACCTGGAAACAAATGGTAACATAAAACTGCAGTAAAGTTTTGGCAGAAGCAGTAATGGGTTGATAGCCTTGACATTTGGCATCCTGCTTAGGCATAATAAGCCTTCCATCTAACAGTTGAGTAACAAATATCTTCCGGCGATTTGTTTGATGTTGATGAGCGCTCATGAATTGCAATGTCAATGTCATGGGTTAACGAAGGCAGGCTGGGCGAACCACTCTACTGCATTAAAACAGCGTTAGCTCATATGCATCCAAGTGAGTAGGAGAAGAAGAAACTTGCCATTAGCAACCCCTGGTAGATATATACTTTGTAAAATGGTCATTCATTTTGGTTAAGTTATTAGCAGATGATACTGATGAAGGGGGGTAGTTGGATTTAATGTAGGTTGACTTTGGCTCTAGAGTGTTTTCTGTCTGGCTTAGCTGGGGATAACTTTAGTTACTTAGTTTAGTTTCGCAGTTCTTATGTTTAGTGGAGACGTAAGTCCGAGTTGAGCTAGAAGGAGCTCCGTAGTTTTCCACATGTTGGGCTGATGGTGATGGTGCTGATGCATTTGCGTCTGATTAATGTGACACATTGAAGAAAACTGGAGGCTATAAAGAGGACGGTGGTTGGTAATAATTTGTGAAGTGACAATGTGCTCTGGCTGCTATTAACTGCATCTGCTGCCATCATATTTCCCTTTGGCTCCTTCACTTTACTTGTGCTCTACTCTATTTCCTCTTCTAAATGCCACTCTACTCTCCGTACTTGTACTGTACTAACTTACATTATTGCAATCTAAGCTAAACTTACTCACGTAGGTAGCCAAATCATATAACTTTTTCTCTATCTATAGTGTAAATGTTATATTATTATTTATTGTGACTTACCTCGTAACAATCCTACACATACAAAGTATCTACCCAATTCCCAGAATCTGTATGTAAGGACTCTTACTCCAATGTTTTCCATTATGAACCAGTCAACCTAAGATTAGGTATCTATCTGTAAGAGATGTGTGTCCCTACGGTAATACAATGTAACAGTATATAGTTACAGGGATAGGTATTCTGATTTTCTACTTGCCAATGAAATGCAATGGAAAAGGATTCCTCTATCGAGTTTCTGTCTCGCAATATCCTAAAGATTCGTAATTCCGTTATGTATTTTGAAATATATTATTGTGATGGAAAGAACAGCTATATTTGTGAGAGGAGAAATTATTCAGTTGATATCTCTGTGCTGTCGTGTATTGTGTCGTATTTGTAATTTAGCCTGGTGATAATGCCTTAGAACAACATAGATATTAGCGTGTCCTTTTATCTGTGTGTTAAATATCGAGTAAAATAATGGGATTGATATAGTAAAGCAAGTCGGCACGGTTCGAGTTAATCTCATCCGCTAAGTTGATTCCCGAGGGTCAGGTCACTCATTATTCTCTTGTTATGGAATGGCACGGCACAGAGGGCAGGCAACATATGGAAGTAGTAGCTTTACGATTAGTAGTAGTACGCGTACAAGTGCAACAAAACAGCACATTAGATTATTATGAGAGGAAAAGCAGGGAATTCACAGCAAGAAGTATAAGAGCCGGTTGCTGGCTATGTCACTTTCCTCTATATATCTATATTGTATACAAAGTGCCAAGTTAACTTAGCAGAATTCAAAAACATTGCACATTGCATCACATCAGGGTTCTTGTGTATATAGTAAATAATAAAGCGTATAGAGTTTATGTAAGTAGGGATTATAACTTATAGAGCAAGTTGGATTTGTACATGCATAGTTGACATAGCATTGGCATTAGAAGTTGGAGCAGAGCAGGAGGTAGATGTGGAAGCATATGTCAGATAATTTTTTGCCTGTGGACAGAGCAGGACAGGAGTACAGGACGTTCGACTAATTTTGCTGGGACAGGGACATACAAACTAATTTGTAACCTTCAATAAAACAGGCTGGCTGCTTTATGGGCAACGACCTGATTGCTTTATGCTCACTACTCACTTTGCCTGCGGTCCGGTTTCCTTCAGAAGAGCCATTATTCCATTACATACTTATGATACATAGCAAGTAAACCAGACTGATTCAAGTTTTAGCCCCTATATAGTGCGATTCTTCTTTGGAATTATTCATGATATCGGTGATAGTGATAATGAGTCGGTTGGTCCTTCGGATAAGAAATATGTCGTCGTCTCCCTATAGATATTTACATAGATTATTATGAGACAAGTATGTGGAAGAGGTATAAATTTACATTTCTGTACATAAGTGCGGAGGGTGAGTGTATAGTTATTAGAGTGGAGGGACGTCATGAGATGAAGATACGGCAAATCTCTCTTTGAGTTGACTCCATTCAGTCGTTCGACTCACATTCACAACATCACATCAACGCTAACAGTACACGTCGTAATGTCGAACGCGAGCCTCACCGCAAAGTAAAGAGTCATGTCGGCCTAATCTACGACTTCGATTCCTCTCGCTGACAACCAACTACTAACAAACAACTGTGTCCTGTTCTGCCCGATATTAAATTCTAGTATTACTTATACACACTGTATTATTCGGAATAAAAGGACCATCACATATGAGTATACTTAGGTATTTAGGTATGCATAGAATTGAGTTACATACTATTCCTTTTAACTCTAATAAGTGTATTACATTACGTATTATGTAGATATGTAGTCCACATTAGGTTTTAACTAATATAATAGGATTATTTCATTGAGACTGGTATGTGCACTAATATAGGGAGTCTGAGTACTGATTGAATGGGAAAGTTGGCATTAGGAGCAGAGAGACCACACTATAGTATAGCTCAATGATTGGACTATCAAATCAACTATACTTTAATGAACAAGACGTGTTTTTCCCTATTGGCCTGCCTTCAACAGAACAGAACTCTCTTGTGGTTTCCTTTTAGTTTGTTTCCTTTGGAATGGATTTTATGTATGGATGCTCTTTCCTGCGTCTCAATTAGCAGAGCTGATAGTGTTTTTTTCACATCTTGACGATATCTCGTTGTTGTCTGGTTGGAGGGAGATGGTATAAAAGTACTAATAAGGCAACGGTCATTGCCAAGTCATTGGTTTCCAAGAATATAATGTGTCTGGTAAATAGTAGAGATAGAGAGATAGTTTATATGGAAATAGAGGACAAGACAGTCGGTGAGATTGAGGTTGAATCCAGTCGGGTTGAGAGATAGATAGATTGAGATAGAGAGGTTTGGATGGGAGAATGAAGAAATGAATGGTCAATGCAATTGAATGCAATGTACATAGAGATAGTAGTAGTATTGATGCTACGTGGACTGGACTTGGCTGGTCTGGAAATGAAATGGGTGTATCGATCCTTAATTAGATCTCTTCTCGTTCTCATGGAATGGAAATAGTGGAGTCAAAGGAAACTACTCACTCCAGTCCGCTCTGCACCGAGTCCAAGTCCAGTCAGCGTGAAAAATTTGTTGTGGAAATTAGTTTGTCGTAAGAGAGGCAGACATTAAGAGCTCTTCCATTTGTTCTCCGTAGTTGGGTTACGTTATGTTAGTTACTTACTTAGGAGCTTTGGTTCTGGTTTGCTTTAGCTATTGATTCAACTTGAAGATCTATTTGTACTTAAGTTTACTGTTAGTTGTCCTAATGCTCCTCTACACTACATAAGGAGGGAGAATTAGGAAATTCACAAAAGAAAAGACAGCACTTGCCTGCCCTGTAAACAAACAAATTGGACGGGAAAATCGATGTGTCAATGTAAATGCTCAATATCCAAGATCACGCCTCTACTCTATATAGTACCTACCATTCTATTTCTAGTATATCACTCTTAGACAACAAAGCCTGAGCAGAAAAGATCCTTACTACTGAAGACTTCGTCAACAATACTTACATCACATAAACTATTTACGTTTTACTTAGTAATGTACCATAGTTAAGGCTTAAGCAATAAACTGTGCCCGAACAGATGCTAGTAGGACCCTTACAATTATTTTCCCATCCGTGTGATGGTGACTCTATTTTCAGATGTTAATTTAAACCTCTCTGTGCATAAATAGACGACTCTCTTATCGTTACTCACTCCGTCCAATTCTCTACTTTCAATAGAAAGTCATTTATTCTCACACAGAAAAAGATACACTTTCGGGATAATGACAAGAGTGCAATATTTTAATGGATTTTACAGACACACTTCCATATCCAGTCTCACTCCGAATTACTACTTAGTGTTTTTAATGTCCTCTCTACACTAACTCTTACTTTTCAATCCTCATTCAATTTTCTCAATGCGATTTATTACTTCTCTTCACATCACACACGCTCAAGCTGTCAGATTGACAAGGCGTTCGAGGGAGACCTAGGTGCATCAATTTATCCGTAACTGTCACACAATTCTGCAAAAAAAATTCATACTGCAATTTGTACATTATGCATACCACTTACACTTGGAAATATTATTATGTTTTTACTTGATTTGGAAATACAGATTTCGGATAATTTGTTAAAATATAAGGATACAATATTATTTTTGTTCGAATTGGAGGAAAGATGATTTTAGGCATAGTAAATTGTTTTGCGTGTGCAGACTAATCCAGTATGTTTATACAGTGTAAATATGAGTTTTGTGTAGAACGGAGAGAGATAGTCGGGAGTAGTGGAGGGAAGAGCGGGTTGATTTCTTTTTGCAGGATGATTCGTCTGAGGCAAGTAGGAGAGAGTGTGTAGTAAGTAAAGTAGAGAGTATATGGGTTGCATTCGCATGTTATCAGTGGAGTGCACCAAATTCGGGAAAGGCTCCAGTCTCATCAATCACACGATCCTGTCATTCCTTGATAGCCTTTCCCAATGGCCCCTCCATTCAAGTGCACACACAGCTAGCATACGCACGGCTGCATTATGCCTGAAATGAGTTACTCTGAACTCTCCTCTATATATAGAACTATTTTGTTTGCAACAGTCCTCTCTCTATCCATGTACTTAAGTACTTTACTTAACGTAGTAGCTACTATATTATGGTATTTCAGTGTTTGTAGCTAATATAAGTATCTACGGAGGAGACTTGACTATTTCCTCTGGAATTGGTGTTAGTTGCTTTGGCTGTGCAGTGCAGCAAGGACTCTTCACTCTCTACCACTCTCTACTCGACTCTACTACTAGGTAAAGAGTGCTGTAAAGAGTTACCTTAAGGAAGAAAGAATTCTTATAAGAAAAACACTCACTCCCTTCCCTCCGTACACTTTCTTACTTTCTCCGGACTCCTATTCTTTGCTTTCACTTCTCCATCCGTGTCCTCATCTCACTCGATCTCCCGGGAAATCCCCAAGATCCGCTTTCATACTTTACCGTATCGTATCGCATTCTATACTTAGGACTTTGTGCTACTGTCTCTGTATTATTATGTCCTATCGTTTCAACTTACATGCAACCAACCCAGTGGTATAGTCATGTCACAGTGCATCTGTGTAGCAGAGATATAGTTAGAGTGCACAGTGTGAATGCACATATTAAATGTACATAAGTTGGGGTAGAGAGAATAATATTATAAGTATTGTAATAGACACGGGAAGGGAATCTCGAAAGTACGAAGAGAACCGATAAGATAGGAGAGTTCCGACGGCTTTCTGCTCCATCTCATTCCATTAGTTCGTCATATGATGCTTTCCGAGTGCTAATTGCCTCATTATGATACCCTAAAATTACTCATAGTGTAGGTACTTGCTACTGTACAGTAATTTTCATGCCATCAGAGTCGGGAACACATACGTATGATACCTGCTCTCATTTCTTCACATTTCCTCCCTAATCGTAAGTACGAGAGTGAAATATCTGAAATAATTCCTTGCCTTGCCACTTGCAGAAATTCGAATCTGCCGTTAGAATTTACAATTTGGGAAAGACCTGAGTACTAAATGGTTTTTGGTAGTGTGGGGGAATGCTTTATGAGTTAGATTCTAGATTCCAGGATATTTATCATCCTTTGCGTATGTTATATTTTGAGAAATCAGTTTAGCAAGTGAAACTATAGGATGCAGTCAAAGAAATGTTGATTTGAACTTTGTCCGTGGAGAGATGGTGGAGGAAGGTTGGCAATAAAATAAAATTGGAAGTGATGTTTCGGTTTCTTTGAAGTGAAACTGACTCCACTGAGGTTGAGCCTTTGTAACAACGGCGGATTTTGCATTTGCATACTGGTTGCATAGATTCGGTATAGTAGATTGGAATGACATGCTATATTCATGCTGGTTGACATGTGTTGGTGGCGAGTGAAGGTGATAGCTATTGTGCTACAAAATGGGTAGATAGATAGGTGCTTGAATTGATGATTGAAAGTTTTTTTGTGGGAAAGAGACTGTATGTTAGATAAATGCAAGGGAGATTTTGGAGGTGTACGGCGGTAGTAGGGAGGGAGGGTCGGTGTATGGAGCCCTGAGGAGCCATGTATCACCATCCTACAATCCTGTAGCTGACAATGAAGTTGCATAGCTCCTATATAATACTCCGTATCCATTGCACACCGAGTGCGGGATCTGTCCGGATTTTTATACTTAGCTTAGGTGTGTTAGTCTAGTTCCTTCGTCTCAGCTAAATCCATATTATCCACCAGAAGTCAAGTCAAGAGCTGAGGTAGGACGAGAGAGCAATGGCAAGACTTAGACAACAGCATTCGAGAGCTTTGCTAATATACTATATGATATTATAGATATGTGCAAATGTATGTACATATGTACATTCATGGAAAACATAGATTTCCCCGGTCAGCCTAATGGCTCTCCTAACACCTCTTACACGGGCACACGGATCTCTTGCATCCTCTCCAACTACCACGACCATCCACTCCAACAATTTATGTCTCTTCTGAATTCTGAAGTGAAATTCTCTCACTACTCTCATATATTGTGCTCCACTCTCCTACGCTCACAAAGTCAAGTAAAGGCCAGTCTTAGAGCTTTTCCATGTACAAGCGAAATGTCGAGGATTCCGTATTTGCTACAACCGGCTCCTTTCCTTCATTGTCCACTTCAGCTTCAACAGACAAATAAAACCGAGAGTCTTCTGGTTGAACCTACATTCCACAGCTTCCTCTATTTCCACACTATTTCTCATCTCAGCCACTTCATTCTGGTCTTTACTCTTCTGCCTACCTCTTCAGCTCACTTGCAGTGAAAATACTGTCATTTCCATTTAGTCTCATCATACCATCCTCCTCCTTACCGGCTTTCCCCGCTTTTCCTCCAAATTGCCCTTCCGTCCAAGAAAATATGCATCGCTACGTAGTATTTCCTTCGACATCATTGAAAAGGAGCTTCAAAATCTGATATGTTTGTCTTAACATTAATATGAAAACAATTGAATTAGCCCACAGGTATCAACATTAAATAATTTGCACTGTAATATCTGTAGAGGTGAAACTAGAATATAGAAACAGTTTTGTAAAGTCAAGATGGTGGTACTTTATGACTAACATGGAATTTTTATTGAGTTCATAGGGATGGAAACAGGGCAGGGTAATTGTGAAGGTGTGCATAGCATAGGAGTTGTTAACTTCTGAGATATAGAGAATGGTATTGAGAGTGTATTTACGCATGGTAGTGTGCATGTGTATGGAGTGGATGGAATAATTGGCAGATCGACTAAAAAAGAAAGCCTATGAGGATAATGGTAGGTTTCAAGTTGATTTGAGTTAAAGGAATAACGATGGGTTGGTCAGAGTTGGTAAGCTGCTCTGGTTGGCATTGGCTGGTAGCCGGGAGCAGAGAGCCGGGTAACGTTGAGAAGTGACTCGGTTGTGTAAGGATTGGACGAGGGCGACGTGAGCGCGTTTCGTGACAGGAAGTAGTTAAGTAGAGTAGCTAGTCGTACGCTATAGATTATAGTAGAGAGAATGTGGAATTAAAGGTGCAATAATGAATTGATTTGGTGTTTGTTGTGCTTTAGTGTTCCCTCCTCATGGTGCTCCAGGTGGGGCATACAGTCCGGACGGGTCGATGGGCTACATGATGGACGGCCAGCAAATGGTCCACAGACCCCCGGGCGACTCCGCTTTCCACAATGAGGCGTACCACTACCCGCCCCAGTATTATGGCCATCACCTCTAAGCAGCCCAGGTAAATTAATGCACTTATACTTACATTACACACATGCAAACTCATAATATTCTATCTACTGTCCTTTTCACATACACATACACATAAATCTATCTATAGATATAAACTCTGTCTATAGTGACATATGTATTAACTAAAGATAGGGAATTACAAATTGTGTATTAGTAATTTAGTATGACTAACTGATGTGCGTATCTGTTATCCTATATACCTATATCTAAGACAATACCTGTAGTTTGTAATATTATTTTCAATATGTGTCCAGTTTGTAACGTAAGAAATAAATGAGTTGGTATACTCATCAATTTTTTGTGTCCTACGCATGTTTTCCTGTCCTAACCTTATGTAAGTAGTGTTTATGGTAGGCTACTACTACTTGTTAATGCTGTGTAAGAGATATATGTTAGAATAAGTAACTTCTGTATTCATGGTTAGACACAAAGGGAGGTTTGATGAATTGTTATGGTATATAGAGATAGTTTGACTATTAGGATTATGCGTGTGTATATTAGCTATAGTATGTGTTAAGCAGTGTAGTATAAGTAGTATAGAGTGTATTACAGTGTATGTATCTAGGTAATATGTCTTCGAAACTTCTAACTGTATGCAATTCACGGTCATTATTCATGTTGGGGCTGTCCCATATGTAAAATATAGGTAAATTTCATTGCTTTTGCAAATGAATCAAGGAGCAAGGACATAAAGTGTTGTAGTAGTAGTAAATAAGTAGTAGCAGGAAAACAAACTGCAAACTCTACCTAGGCAAACGAGTATAATATGAATCACATTAGATCAAGCTGTCATTTCCGATAGGAAAGCGTGCAAATAATTTTTTGTTAATAATCCCTAATCTACCGAAGGTACTTGATACCTAACAGACTACTACGGATAATAAATGTATTTATGAATGAATGGAAAAAATGTGTATACAAATAAATCTCAATTGGCACCAGCATAAATATCCCGCTTCGTACTTGTAGACAGTTGTAACTTTTTGTCGGCCTCATATACAATTACTGCACATTATCTATCATGAATAGTTACAAACGTTATAGACTTTTATATAGTAGATGGCATTTCCTATGCTAAGACAAGCACAAAACGTAATGCTATCTGATTATACAGATATTTATGTAGCAACCGCTTAGAAATTAAAGGTTTTTTGGGATGGGATGAGATCAGGGCAGATTGGATTGATCTGGGCTGGCTGAAGATGTTGAGGAGGCCAGGTTTGGGTGCCGTTCTGACAGACTCGGCGTAATTGCACGCAAGATCCAATCCTGCTCTATGTTCTGTGAAGATGAGATGAGAAACAGATGTAGTTGATCTGATAGGATCCCACATAGAAGTATCTCATCAAATCATAGCATGCCACTACCACTTTATACACATTTATCTATTTATCTACCCATCTATCTGCGTCGTCAAATTCTATGTTTAGGTTTCACTGAACTCAACTCACTCAACGTCTACACTCAAATTCGTAATGCCCCTTAGCTTTTCATTAATTCGCCATGTCGTACATACTCAATGGGCATACTATTATCTACTTATAGTAGCATTAAACTTTTAACAACCGTATTATATAGTCACTTGCAAAAAATTGGCACCATCTAATATGCTGTCTTGAGTTGTGATGTCGATAGTATGAAAAAGTATTCGCTAAAAACCAAAGCAGAAAAATGGGTGGTTACATGCGAATAAGGTAGTAAAACAATATTATGTAACAAGAAGGGACATCATTATCTAAATAAATTAGATGTGGAACAGCACCCTTTTGATTTGATATTTTAAATACTCCCATTTCAATGAAGGAAAAACAAGTAGAACAGCATTTTCGAAGGCGAGAAATTAGATATGCATTAGTGTATTGCAAGTAGGATTGAGATATACTCGGCAATTTAGATAGAATAATATTTATAAATTGCATTCCTTGTACTTACAGATAGTTGGATGGGTCTGGAAAGTTAGGTTATAGTGATCGCACTTCTGGAAGTGGAAAGTTGATGGAAGAAACACAAAGAGAGGGTGATGGTGATTCAGATTTTGAATTCAATGCTAATGAATGCCAGACTGCTATTAAAAAGAGAGAGACGAGAATCTATCTACGTACTATCTATCATAGCCACATCATATTGTTATTCATTTTAATTTTTGCTTCGGCTACACTTGCACCAAATGAACGAACGACAACGATGGGATAAAATAATATTATACCTACAATGCAAAGCTTTCCTCGTCTCTACTTTTCGGAGACTTTGAATTTAGTAATTTTGAACTCTATGAATGACTGTTGTGTATTTTCAATGTTATTTTCTCCCCTCGGTTCAGTGCCCTTGCATTGCATTCTCATTTTCATTTGCTCCCCATGACAAGAAGACCCAAGGTTTTCGTTCGAATATTGTTCATATTATTGCATCTGCGAGTATTTAGATGAGAGTTACTATACTTAGCAGAATAGGATGACTTGCCGTTGCTCGGCCCGGCTAACACTTCCCTCACTCTTCTTCACTTTCGTTTTTAATGTGATATTTTTGAGGAGGGAAATGTACGAGTCATTATGAATGTAAGCTGTCAACTGGAGCTTTACACTTTATCAGGAATTCCGGCGTGCGAGAATTAACGGGCCTTGTGGAATTATAAACTTTTCCTCGCCTTCCTCTCCTGCCTGCCTTCTGCACTACGTCTACCTTACCAAACAAAAACTAAAGTAAAGAACACTCAGCTGAACAATATACAACCAAGTCACCACCTAGAAACCATAGAATAACTTTCCAACAATATGAATACTATGATTACTTTCTGTTGTACTTTTTCTATCATAATTTCACATTTCCACAGAAAAATACACCCACTCTACAGCCATAGTCTGTCATATTAGTCCCAGCCTGATTTACATCCTACAAAAATTATGCGATCTATCCAATTAGTTATTCAAATAAGTCAACACATGTAACATTTTTCTTGCCGTGATTACTTCATTTTGACGTACACGAATTTTTAACCCAAACCCTACAACCACAGTACTTTTATTTATTCCTAATTAAGTTTCCATTGAATAAACCGTACAGGTACTTCTTCAAGTTTTGTTAAATTCCATTAATTTTAAGTAAGTCGCAATGGTTAAATTTTGGTTAAAAGATATTCAGGTATTTACAGTTTAAGAACAACAAATAAAAATTTGAAGTAAAAGTAGAAAAAAAGAAATCTTCCAAATAGAGAGGAAGAAGTGATTTTAAGTGTAGAGAGCAAATTGTTGAGCACAGAAAAATTGCAAAAGCAAGTTAGCATGACAAATAATAGAGGGAAGGGTGTAAATTACTAGTTAAAAATGTACTTAGTTTTTGTTGAGTTGAGATAGTTTAATATAATAGGTCTCATTGTATTTTGTGTAGTGTAACAAATGTCTGAAGTATGTATTTAAATAATGGAAATAGTATGCTGCGTAAAGAGATAGTATGTAATAATTAAGTAGGTAGAGAAGAGAGGGATGTCTGAAAAACCAGTCTAAATAAATGCTGTTGGACTAATAGTCTGCAAACCCTAATGATAATATTAAGGGAAGGCCGTATTCGAGTTTAGTTAGTTATTATTATCCCAGTTAATGGTAGAGAGTCACGGCATGCTTAACATGGCAAAGGTAAGCATTGTAATAATATGAGAGACTAACTACTAAATGCTAGTGTTGGGGAAAGAAATGTAATTACACAGTACTCCTACGACTTCCAGATTGGAGTTAAATGGTTGAATTTGAATTTAAAATTAGAATTGGGAATAGAGGCGTAATTAATCAATTTGAGAATAATCATGACGGCATGTTGTTTGAATGGTCGAAGAAAGAGTTGATTCCCCTTGACTTGGAAAATATTCTGGAAGTATTTAGCCTTGGCTTCGCTTCACTACTCACTTTTGATTGTTAATATTACCGTTGTTGTTAGCTTGTATCTGAACATAGGTACTTAGTAGGCACTCTTCAATAAAAGGAATACCGTCTGTTGAATTTTGGGTTTTGTTCTGCCTACATATTTTATAAAGGTAGAGTAAGATGGCTCAGTTAATGATATAATGTAATGTGGTGTGAGTGAAATTGAAAAGGCATAACATATGTAAGTACAAATACTTAAGTACATTGCTTAGCATGTAAGAAAGGGTCTAATGTAAGAATAGATATGACAGGACTCGACAGAATGAAGAGTCCCATCATTATTATGCATGTAACTACATATATCTAATAGGTAGACAATGGCTCTGCTGAGTTTCAGATAGAGGTATGCAATGGGGAATAATATAAGTCCTTCTACACTGCAAGATACTCAGACAAAAGGGATAAAAAACTAGAGCCATTAAGTGTTGTACTTGTAGACTTTAGTTCAAGTATCTCATTGTACTGGCTAAGGAGAAAAAACCGGCCGGGGAACGATATTATTGACTTAGTAAATCAAACAAGAATAATTATTCTGGTTTTTACTCTTGTTTTATGGCTATCATTGTGTTCTCTTTGTAACGCCATTTAGCAACAGGGATTAATTTTTTGTCGTTTTCTTTGATTTCACTGGAATACAACAAGACACTAACTACATTTATCTCTTTTCGTATTTGTTCATCATAGATAGTGATGCTAGATAGCTTTGGTATGTAGCTTGTACCTCTAATATCATCTCTGTCCAAGTTAACCCTTTTTCCTCGCATAAACTATCTATCTGCTCTAGTATGTACATTTTCCAACAATTTTAGTATGTATAATAGTAATTCTTTATCCTGAGAGTATGCATTATATACGCATACCAACTAAGAACATGTCCGATTACACACACACACATATTTATCTAATCCACACACGCTAATGCTAATCCTAAAATACTAAAATCGTTTGTTTTATTATTACAGGGTTCGTGCATGATGTCGTCTCGTAAGTTGTAGCATTGTATTCGGAAAGGACCACCATACCCTACCTTACATAGTAAAAAACATGGAGAACAACTGGAACTGTGTAATAAGTGGAGCGAGAATGATACATTTGTTACAACTTACACTACGGCAGAAATAGAATCGCCCTACCTTTACGGAGGAAGGAAACCAAACCACACCATACCAAACCATAGCACTCTTCATTATCATCATCAATAATTTTATGAGTAAGGATAGACCAAGGAATGCCTAATCGTACATTTAGTTTGGAAAAGGATGAAACGATAACGGGTGGGGCTGCGATCTCCAGCAATGTCAGTCCAGGGCACACTATCAAAAAAGTTACACTGCCACCGCCAATAATATTGTATCTCAAGATTGCCGTGCCCAAGTCGTGTGTTGCCTGTTAGGGATATATTCTTCTGTTGATGTGATCATCTGAGCTGAATTGGGAAGATTGAAGTGTCCGTGACGTCGTATTTATCTTTGGAAGCTTCATACTCTGACCAATGCATGTGGAATTTTCAACGGAGGGAGAAAAGCAGCATTCATCTCATCACTACTGTTACCCAAAAGTGCAAATTTATACTTTTTACTGAAAAGATGAGTTGAGTGCATCGGGGGAGTGCATGGTACTGTAAAAATAAAATGATTGGTTTGGTGCGGTCTGGTCGGGGTGAAATGAACATTGAACCTCTCGGCACTAACTAAGACTCTGAAACAAAAACAATACAATAAATATAATCGGAGAGTTTGTGAAAATGGACGAAAGAAACGTTCGTGTGAGTGGATTGTGTGAGTGTGTTGGATTTGTCGTGTACTATTCTGTACTACAAAGTATGGATTGGAGTGAGTACTTGAATTTACTGTAAATACTGTTCTGGAATCTGTTGTTTTGAGCTGTGCTGGAAGAATTCTACAATTATCAACCAGAATTGACAATTCAGACGGCCGGTGGTGGAACGCAGACAGACAGTGACTTGACTCCTGTGTTTTCTGATAATATACAAAAGATAGTGTGCGAAAAAACAATTGTTGGGATATGTCGACTATACCTACTACAGATATATCCCTTCAGTCAAGTACACTCTAAACCTATGCAATAGAGACAAGACACCAACCAATAGTAGATTGACAATGAAAATGAGTGAACATATAAATCTTGAGAGCAAGATCGTTCAGTTGAGCAGCCAAACTTTTACTACTACCTATCTTTCTATGCGTATGTAAATCTAGTACATAGTATTACATACCTCAAATGCATTACATACAATACGCAAACAGATACTATGTACTAAATTAAACTGTAATGTATTAAATTGATTATACGTATTATTATTACTATGACTTGTGCAAAGATAGGCACAAGCGGTAGTTGGCATCTTGTGATTTGGTGCAAAAGAAATCGAGAGCGAGTGAGCCAACTTGAACTGTGTGCATTAATTGATCGTATTGTGTATACTACTAAATATATAAGTACATTACACTAATTCTACGTTTTAATAAGTGTATTTAAGGAAATTGTACAGACACATAGATTAATAATATTGTTTATGTATTGTAAAACTACGGATACCTATAGTTAGACTAGTGAGTGACATCATGAAGTGTGGGTGGGATGAATGGATATTCAGTCGTTTGGCGTGTTGTGTCTTACGTTAAATGGTACTAAAGGTGTATGCATGGAAATAAGTGACAGACAAACAGACAGACTGTACTATAATAATGAAAAAGTATGAGTTTATTACATTTACCAATAATATTGCATAATAACGTGCATAGTTATGATATGATACCAATTTACCACTAAGAGTTTTAATGAAATCATTATAATTTCAATATAAATACCTCTAGGATACTAATACCTCATTTAGTATCATAACATAACCTTACCACTATACATACAATACAATACTACATACCTTACATCTATATTAATATATAAGTCTATACCTATATAACTAAACGATCGTACGTACTAACACACTGCTCTATTCTCCACTTAAGTGATGTACTGTATACTATTACTCTACTTGACTTTCAATAATCTAGAGGAAAATGACCTTAGTTTTAACGGTAAGAGAGTTAACGTAAACTGCAGAAAGGCCAATCTGACATCCCAATGCATAACATACAATCGTATTTACCTTAACATACTAGTGTAGTTACAGATTGTAGATAGGTTTGAGTGTAGTAGACCTACTAGTGAATTCCTTGATATTTAGTTAGTGGTTTAGATACACCGAGTACTTAACTCAAATACAAATCTTCTATACATAAACTATATGTAGATCACCCTATGAAATAAAAATGTGTCAAGTCTTTTCCGTCTTCGTTGGTTCAGTCATAGGAAAGAGAGCAAATTATAATAAGTATTTCGTCACGCGGAATCTATACAAACGTAATTATACTAATATCGCTCTTAGTACTTGTGTACAGAATGCAACAACAGATTTATACTACAAATAAAACACAGATCAGTATACACTACAGAATTAGAGACAGTGACAAGACAAGTCAGACAAGGAAATAGTATATTAGGCACACCTATTCAATTGAAATAAATAGAGATACCTAGAAATATCAAGTCATGAATTCAATCTTCCTGTCCTATGACTCAGCCATAGAATGATCGAATGGATGAATACTAGTTGAACTTAATTAACATAAAATAGATAGATTATATTTCAAAAACAGTCAACAATCGAACCATTTATGTGACTTTTACAATATTATTATGTATAATGATGTGCTTGTGGAATGTTTGCTGACCCGCTCCAAGAGTTGCATTCACACTGTCCATTTTGACAGTGTCAATTCAACTCTCAATCAGCTCAGGTCAGATTACTAGGTCAGGTACGTCTCATGTCCTCACGTCACATCACATCAAAGCCCACCGCTCTATAATATTTTTAGTTTATTTCACTTTACAGTATTGTATTGTTGTAGCTATGCTCTGAATGTATGCAAGACTTTGACTTTTTCTCAGCTTGACATTTGTTTACATGATGATGGAAGTAATATTATTATTATATTGACTGACATAGACATGGCTGTCTTTTATTTTCTCTATTTCCGCTCTCATCCAATCTTGTCAACAGGGTATTTATGAGTAGGTATAGTAGGAGTTTATGTTTGGATAATTTAATGTACATTTTGAGAGTGCTTTCATTTCCTCTTCTTTTTGTTAATTACTTTTGACTCTGTGACTATACTTATACATAGTAAATTAATTGTTGACACTTTTTAGAGTTATATTTAAGACAGGTACATAGATATTGTTATAATGCAAGGTAAACGATCTGAATCGAATTTAAGTTGCGCCAAATCCACTTTTAATTATTTATTGCCTATATATAACAAGTCCTGCTATATAGTTATCGTGTATGGTAAGGTATTTAATTTATAACTACTCCCAAAACAAGCGCATGTAGCTACGTGTAAAAATCAAAACCGATCACAGAAGGTTAAATTATGTATTCCTATTAGAAGTTTAATTAAAAAGGGCTAAACAGACACCTTTACATTACTC
Source organism: Tomocerus maximus (assembly GCA_019776445.1). NCBI lineage: Eukaryota > Metazoa > Arthropoda > Collembola > Entomobryomorpha > Tomoceridae > Tomocerus > Tomocerus maximus. The sequence goes on along the minus strand of JABASH010001457.1, from coordinate 2,229 downwards.
ACAGGTTATTATTACAATTTTTGATATGAAATGCATGATGTACCTATGAATAGAGTCTAAATCCCAAATCTACTAGCAATAATAAAGTTGGTAGGGCTAGGTTTTTGATTTGAGTTTATTTATGTAATTATGGCGATTCAAAGACGGATGTTGCAATGATATGATGATGATTCAATAGTAATAACGGACTTGACGGTATAAATGACAGTGTGACAGTTGTTATTATTGTAATACTATAGTGCGTCTCCTTGAATGACGTCTCGAGTCGAATGTGTCTCCCACTCTCTACAGATAATGTACATATAGACTAAGACGGGATGTGGAGTGGACTGGACAGAGTGTGGAATCGGTAGGAAGGATTTGAGACAATTTTCAGTTGCTCTCGGTTTTTATTGACTGTATTGTACCATACTGTACTACTGTATTCTTCTGGAGTACAGTGAGATTGAGTGAGAGTGAAGAATCGTCGACTATAGGACTTAGATAAGACTACATACCAAGTGCATAGGGAAAAGTTATGAAATAATTATTATTATTGACTTTTGATGAACATTGATAAAACTATGTACGTACGTATTATATTATTATGTATCTACTATTATTATTACACACTAAGTTTTAATGGATGATATTGTTATGGATGTAGTTGCGTATTGTTGGTTTGCTCGTTGTATGTACATGCTACACTACACTCATGTGAGCTCGGATAAAACTATTTGTAGACATAAATAATGTATAGTAGGTTAAATACATAAATCATAATTATACGTAATCATATGTATTATTAATGATACTGTTAATATTGCTAATAAGATTATCATATGTACTATAGATACGTGTAAGTATACAATACATACATTATTATCAGAGACCGACTCATTAATTCATTACCGATTAAATTGGTGTTTCATCTTCTACGCAAAATAGTAAACTGAACCTTCATTGTTTCAATTTTATTTTGCACGCATATTCATATCCATAAAACTGTTAAAATATCATAATCAAACCAGGCATAGAATTCATAAAATATCGTACACCCAGCATACTCTAAAGAATCTTTAGTAAAATGTGCCCTTCCATAATGTTATATCTTCGTTTTCATATATTACTCAGATCAATATAGATTTATGCATTTATCTTCACGTCCTACTATATAGCATGTAATTTCTAATTCTGGCTTGTCTATGGAAATCCCTAGTAATGTACCAATCTGAGAAATCAGATTTTTTCATTTTAAAAAAGCCATTTGCACATTTTTGTCAGTTTAGTTCTGTCAGGACCGGTTGGAACAAATTAGATTTTTTCATTAATCTGCATCTTTAAGTCGTGTCAGTGGCTTGATAGTTTTTTCTTTGGTTGGTCTGATATTGACACTACATGTCTTAGGCAGACTCGAGCAGCCTCCCGAATTCTACATTTAGCATGGACCATTTCATTCTTTTTCATTTTTGAGTTACTTAAGAAATGCGATTGTGCATTGGTGTGTAATGAAAAGTTGATCCTTCTTATAACTACACTTCAACTTCAGCAGAAAATCACTTGAGTTGAGTTTCAGTTCAACCACACCAGGCCATCAGCATCCATACTGCTCGTTAAGTTAAGCTCTAGTTGAACTGAAAAGAAAAAATCGAAGGGAGAAACTAATTGAGATAATCTCATAGTATTCACAAGGGAAAATTAGACTCATTTTGCTCTCGTTAGCAATTACAATGGCTTAGCTCCTAACAGTTAAATAGACACAGACAGGGAAACAATAAATGCATCAAACTAAATGTACTATACGCTCTATCAGACCAGAGCTCAACTACCAATTACGCATCCATAGGAGAATAATGAATAATAACACGCAGGATTGTATTATTTTATGTAAAAAAGGCTCAAGTAGACAGGTCAATCAAATTATCAAAAGAAAGGTTCATTTCAGTGTAGTCTATGAGGCTTTTTAATTTCCTTGCATTTCAATCCGGGTTTCAAGAGCTCGTAAAGAAAATTAAAATAGGCTCAAATCAAGATAAATGCAAAGATATGATATCCAACAGGAGAATGAAGATGAGAGGGAAACGTCTACTACACTTCATACAGTAGGAAGGGGCTTTTACATTCTGAGCTAGTAGATTCATTATTATTCCGTCTAAACGCTGTACTCTGCCGTGTATAAGAGATTGATAGATATATTGTTGGAGCTCTGACTTGACTTACATTAGCCGACTATAGACAAATTAATATATT
>JABASH010001456.1:0-26124 GCA_019776445.1 Tomocerus maximus | reverse complement strand
AAATATAGTGCTCTTTCTGGTATTGTGAAGTAATAAACAAAGATTAGAGGAACATAAATAGTTTACCATTTATCAAGAATAGTTTGAAACGGTATTGATAGGATTACTGCGCTTCAGCTACTACAGATATTATTAATTGTGATTAATTAGGATAAAGGATAAATTATTTTCTCCTTTGAATAAATGCCATCAGCAGCACCAGTTGCAGAAAGGCTTTTGTTTTGTCTGCCTGGAACAGGAAGTTGGTACTTAAGTTGGATGTTCTGATTAGCTCCTTATCGCCACCAACTAATGTACCAAATCGCCAAATGATATCATAAGTGCATTCATAAGTGCATTTATAGCATAACGTGTTTTTGCAACTTAAATTACATCTGATATGATGGTATACCTTTGTATTAAGTACCTGTACTTACATAATACCCTACATATTTATACCCCAAGCCAACTGCATGTTTTGTCTGAGAAACATACCTAACACAGAACATAACATGCAGCATAATATTATGTCATAGCGAATAGTATTATTAAAAGAGGTCTTTATAGTGTAAAGTTTAGCCTGTACATGCGGAGACCTTATTATCACCTTATCTCAAGACGCAAAAAATAATAGTTATGTAAATATAGCTCTTGCTTATTCTTACTTTTTCAATTGAATGCAGAAAGCTATTTTGTCAGCCTTACAGTCTATAAAATACTATTTGCAATATACTGCTGTTTTGTGATATGCATTTTGTAATGTATGACTTCAATGTGAATATTTTATGCAGCAGCAATTGAAATTGACTTACTAATCTAATCAGATGCAGACAAGTTACTTCATAAGATGACCATTATAAAATGTTTTTAGTTCAGCATGTATACTATAGACATGCATGTATATGTATATAAGATATACTCATAACTCGATCCATTTATTTCACAACACAACACTATTGGTGCTATAGGAGCTTATACTCATACATTATTTCTATTGACAATGAGTCTGTAAGCTCCTTCTGAACCTGAATATAATATAATCTTTCTCTTTTTAGATTTCTAATAATTTTATTCTGTAATCTAAATATGTTTAGACCGGATTGCGGAAAGTTTTTCCTGCGTATTTAGCATCAGCACCAAGTTCCTCTTCGATACGAAGAATTTGATTGTATTTGGCCAAACGTTCAGAACGACAAGGAGCTCCTGTCTTGATCTACAAAACAAATCCACAAGATAAATAAAGAGAATTTTCCCAAATCGCAATAATGAAATAATTTATGAAGTTTCGTACATACCTGTCCTGTGCAAAGACCGACAACCAAATCGGCAATGAATGTGTCTTCAGTTTCACCAGATCGATGGGACACCATCGTTCCCCATCCATTCTTTCTGGCAAGCAAATTTGCATTGATAGCTTCAGTGACGGATCCTATTTGGTTTACTTTCAGTAACAGACAATTGCATGCCTTCTTTTCAACTGCAGTTGTAATTCTTTTGGGGTTGGTAACAGTCAAATCGTCACCAACAATCTGCAAATCAAAATTAAATTGTTCAAATGAACTCATTGCAATTTCTAACAGGTCTTTGACATCGACAAAAAAATTGATACCTGGATAGAAGTGTTTCCTGTAAGCTTAGTCCATGCAGCCCAATCGTCTTGATCGAACGGATCTTCAATGGAAACCATAGGATATTCTTTGATAAATTCTTGGTACAAGTCACCCAACGCGTCACCAGATAACCAACTTGCAGGATCGGACTGTGGGTTTTTAAAGTCCAAGTCGTACTTTCCTTCCCTATAAGTATGATTTCAGGCTAGATACACTGTGATTTAAGTAAGATTGAAATACGTGTACACTTATATTTATTTCTGCTAACTTGTGGAACTCCGATGCAGCAACGTCCATTCCAATCTCAATTTTACCAGTATATCCAGCCTTTTGAATTGCCTCAGTAATGAGAATGAGGGCTAAAAGAACATATCAAAGTCTAAAGTTAAATCGGTTAGTATCGCCATTTGATAACTTATTATGACTAATCCCTATCTTGATTTCCAAACAGTTACTTCATCGACAGATAGTACTATTTAGTACAAGTATATACAACATAGTTTTACTTAAATTTTTACCATCTTTGTTGTTCAAAATGTTTGGAGCAAAACCACCCTCATCGCCAACTGATGTAGCATCAAGTCCGAACCTTTATACAAAAGTTACAAATTACAAACATGATAGAGATATATTGGTAAGAAGGGATTGATAAAACTATACAATATTTATTACATAATGACAATGAAATTGCATACTGGAATTATTTAGTAGGCATGTTTCTAAATTGCTGTAAATTCTAATTTGGCCAAACTGTATAGGTACTTACTTAGCTTTGATAACATTCTTTAAGTGATGATAAACTTCAGATCCCATTTTCATGGCTTCAGTAAAGGAAGATGCGCCAGTCGGGAAGATCATGAACTCTTGCATAGCTAGCTTGTTTCCAGCATGAGATCCTCCATTGATAACATTGAATGCTGGGACTGGAAGAATGACGCTTGGGTTTCCAGCCAATTCTGCGATATACCTGGATAACAACATTCCATTCAACTTCATTACATTCCCAGTAACACATTAACATCTAAAGTTACAATAACAATAATAGTAAAAGTACGATGTTTCTACGATAAATTGTTTACTTGTAAAGTGGAATGCCCTTAGCGGCAGCTCCAGCCCTGCAGACAGCCATTGACACACCTAAAATAGAATTGGCTCCTAACTTATCCTTGTTCTCTGTTCCATCTAACTCAAGCATGAATTCGTCAATTTCCTTTTGTTTGGTCACATCAAAGTTCTATAAATCAAAGATAAGAAGTTAATACACCAAAGCGCAAGTAGTATGCAGATACACATACAAAAAAAATATTCTTTCAACCTGTTGTTAGTCAAACAGGTAACAAATAGGTACCTATTGTGTAACAAATAGTTTTTGTTAAGACGATTTTTGTACTGTGTGATTATAGAATTTCTTACCTTTCCTAACAAAGCTGGAGTGATTGTTTTGTTGATATTGTCAACAGCCTTCTGGACTCCTTTTCCGTGGTAATTAGCCTTGTCATTGTCACGGAGTTCGAGAGCCTCGTATATTCCTGTGGAAGCACCTGATGGAACTGCAGCGCGGAAAAGGCCTTTGTCAGTGGTCAAGTCGACCTCAACCGTCGGGTTTCCGCGAGAGTCGAAGATTTGACGAGCTTTAATTGAGAGAATTGGCATCTTTTTAGCTATGGGTCTGGCTTTAAAAGCAGTGGACTTAAATTCCAAATAAGAGGAGTAGTGCTTCTTCCCAAGAGATCCTGGAGTGGAGTAGTGCCGAGAGCTGTGGATGAAAACACGTATTACCAATCGCTTGCAATTTCCAATCATTTCCTCAAAGAAATCTACTGTTGAGTGTCCATTACTATTAGAAAATAGTATTATCGTCTTTTAATTGGAACCTTTCTCTCGACTTTTCTACGATATAACATTGACAGAGATAAAATGGTATTTCTTTCACATTCGCATGCAATAAATGAAAATTAGCCTTCTCGAAGCATATTGGCCACAATTAGGATTAAATTGCTCAACATAAGTACATACATATTAACATTATTACATGCTATGGCTATGCATACATATACACGTGTATATATGACACAGACTGAAGTAATATTCATTTATAAAGTAGACCAACAGTAGCAAATCTAATCTTACTAAAGACATAGCTGAGGTATAAAATGCAATTACTACTCAGTTGAGTTTAGTAAAGTAGTTGCTTTTATAAATAGCTTTACAATGTATGTACCTATAATATACTAGTGAATAGTAGTATACATACATAAGACTTGATAAGGATAAGGAACGTATACGTAGATATATCATGTAATACACACCTACTAGTATTCTAAGCTATAATATGAAGAGTGATAACCATTTTGGTATTTTATATGATATCTCAGGAGAGCAATATTGCAAATTCTTAGCCGGCTACTAGCGAAATATGATTGAGTGGAAAAAAGTCCGTTTTCGCTCTAATAAATGCAATGAGTATAATTTGAAGATGAAAATTTGAAACTTAGACATACCTGGTTGATAGCCGGAGAAGAAAAGGAGGCGATGAAGCTGGAAATGTTGAAGTTGTTGGAACAGTTAAAAAGAAGTTCAGGGACAACGGGTGGCGGTGGAAGTGGAAGCGAATACAGCTGAAGGAAAGATGGGAAATATAACCTTGAGTTTGGGCCATGCAATATAATATCTGTATTTAGAGGGTAGGTTCGAAGTGTGTGTAAAGATCGGGGATAGGACGACACAACGTAGGATGTTGTACCATCAACTCGGTTCAGTCAGTAGGATCGTCACTCAACTAAGCCAAGAGACGTTCGTTCGTTGATTTCCTCTCGTTATCCTTAGATAGAACTTTCTGTAATGTATGTATGAGTGGGATGAACCCCACCTATATGCATAATAATATAATATAGCGAAAAATTCCTATTCCTATCTGGAACTGTGTCCCATTCCTATTGCTGCTGAACTGAAACCTTGGAAAATGATCAGCAGACTGCAGTTTATCTATTTAACCCGAGTCTAGCACCACAACACAGGCATTCCATCCAACTCGAACCAAACTCACTTTCTGCCAGCATTAGTACGTGCTGGGACTCTGTTTTCTTTTTTTCAGCTTGCCATTCCACTTGCATGTGCAGTGCAACTGCGTGAATTGCTTGAATTTGTCATGGATAGAACATGAATGGAACATGATCAGGGCAAAAAGACCTATTGGGCTCACTTGGACCATATTTTGGTGCACCACTTGCCATGCGTGTTTTAATCAACTTGGATTAATGCTCTTTAGTATAAAAGCGCTTTACCGTTTTTACACCACGCAAACCAAGCATTACTGTTCTTCATATTTTATTGATGCTTAGAACTATGGTTAAGTTCTGAATGTATGTATTTAATCGTCTAAAACTTCGGGTACCTTTGGCACACCAAACAAGAAAGCGTCTCGTTTACTGTTACACTAAGATAAGGGAATGTAGAAATAAGACTATTAAAAATTCATCACGAATCCATGAGCCCGCTTAGCATGTAATTTGCACTTGAGTTTAGAATGAGTCATCAAGGACACTAAAACATATCTTATGACAAACAAACGGTTTTCATGAAGTACTGGGGTATTTAATTTTCATTAATTGTTTGGTTGGAAGTTAGGATAGGACTGCGCTCTTAAATAGCATTAGTCCAATGTGGTCAGCAGCCCATATTGATATGACTTAGTTGTTTTCTAAATCCATGCTGATTTTCATTTTGCTTAGTACTAAATTGATCTCCAGATACCTAAAAATTTAGTAGCACAGGTGTGTGCATATTAGGCACATCACATACGTACTATACCGTGAATAAATTGTTTAGGGTACCAAGTGTGCGATCATGCAGTGTTTGGGCAGGTGATGCATCTCATATAATATTATTGATTTACATAATCCAAAATTCTTTCATGTAACATCCGGATTTCTCCGCAATGTGCCGGTAATACTGACAAAAATTATATCTCAGGGAAAAAACTGTGCAGTCGAAAGGGCTTCAATTTCCTAACATTTTCATGTATTAGAGTTAATAATTAGCAATGATCTGTTATGGTTAGTAAATGTTTCAAAAGTCCCTCAACAGCGTAATTCTTCCTAGGAGAGCCTATTAATGTTCAAGTTTAATCTTTTCTAATATCTGCAGGATTTATTTCATCAAATGATTTAAAAGTGCAAATCTATTTCAACTCACGATCGTGACTCGTGATAATGGAGTTACTAGATATGGTGTTTAAACGTTTCACTTACTATAGTATCAAGTGTATTGTAGCTGAGATTTTTATTAAATTATTCATAGCACATATCATACAGCAACCAAGTTCTCAAGCCGTAGTTTGTATTGCACATGCACTTAGTACACTGTCTAATAAATAACTCCCTGACCGTGATACATTAATTAAGTTCTTATTAACTCATTTTATCCATGCAGTAACTATAACAGACTTAGATGCAGCATACTATAAACACTATTTCCATCATCAGACAATCATACAGTAGGTATAAAACCCAAATTGGTTACGTAATGGCTGTACAAATGTCAGCTTAATGTGACTTTCATCATGAACTGAAACATGTTATGTTGATGATATTATAACTTCAAAACAATTTGTAGCTAACTTGAGATGACTCGAACATATTATTTCACTATTTTTATTTGACATTAGTGTTAACATTTAGTTGTTACTTTGTCACTGCTATACATCCTAGTTTTGTAACGATGTAAGTAGCATAGATACTATAGAGAGTAGATTATATGGAATCTCCTCTGTTTAGGTCATTCTTTGTCATACCGTCATTTTCCTTAATGAAGAAGAATCGTAAATAGTGATACAGCTTGTCAAAGAAGTGATTTCAATCGGGCTTCTTTGTAACCGTGTATTAACTCCAATTCATAAAATCTGTAGCATCCAGGAATGGGCTCAAATAAGTTAGTTTATTGTGTTAGTTTTCTTAGAAATAAGAAATAAATAATTCTAGGATAGAACGGAACAGATAAAATAAATCGAAATACTGTACTGTAATATCATTTCTGAATATAATGTTTCCAATTCCGAATCCAATATATAGTTTAGTAGGAATCGCTATAAAACATGAGTATTAACTAGATTGTAGGTGCCAAAACGGTGAAAACAGTTTTCTGCGAGTATCATTTAAAACATCATGTAATATGATAAGTGCTTTTAATTGCAAAACGGAGTTTATAGCAACTGTATACATCATAATCACACGTTTATTGTAAGGTTCAAAAGTTCAAACATTCAACTTAGTAAGGCAGGTACAATAGTTGATCCTCACAATTTTTAATACATATGTAGCATTGTTAGTAACTCAATCAGAAATGCAATGAGTAAACCGAAACTCACATAAATTCAGAATGGTTAAAACGTTCATGTATTAACGCATAACCTAAAGACATCGCCTTCAAATCACTAAATGTACTGTCAGTTCTGATTTGTAACTTCATACAAAATCAAAACATAATTTGCTATATAAACCTACTTGGATTAAAGGGGATTCAATTAGCGGTGTATTCGATTAAAAGCATTAGGTGAAAGTATAAAGCAGCACAGTGAACACCGAAGCAAGTGGGCATAATATTAATTTGAGAGATCAATCCGAATTAATGGAACTGATAACTTTAAAAACAACTTGATTTTCTCTGTAAGCGACAATTCCACCTAAGTTAGCAAAGTGAGAATCTCTTGCAATTTCATTTGACGCACAATATGTAATGTCAGGATAAACAGGGAGAGGTGTTTTCTTTTCTTGGTTTTTCCCATCAGAAACCAATTTGTCAAAATTTGCTACTCCACCTCCGAGAGATTTCAAAATGGCATGTGGGCCACATGTGTCCCAATAATGAGTTGTATTTTTACTAAGGAGATAAATATCAGCAAGACCTAAAGCAACACACAAAAGCTTAAAGCCTGCACCAGATGAATAAGCGAGATCAAAATTGGTTTTCAGACGATTCTGAACACAAGGGTCTTCAGATGGACTTAGAATTATGATTTTTTTGGAATTTTCAGGTCTCCGAACTGGATAGCGGATTAAAGATGATATTGATAGTTCTTTAGTTGACATTCCCCAGAAGAAACGTCCTTGCCAACTAATGTTCATTTGCATGTAATCAATAAAATAGAGCGATTAGAATTAAAGATTTCTAGATTTTCGCATTGGCTATCTGTATATCTTTTGATAGTTTGTTATTGAATCAGATTTTCTATATGAATGGCCTACTTTTTACTGGCAGGATCAAATTTCCAGAAAGGTTGATTGACAACACCGACAATTGGTTGTCCAGAATGTAAATGGAATGCTCCAATTAAAACAGTGACACAATGCAAACCAGCAGGCCAAATCTGTTCTTCATTTTCATTTTCTTCGGACTTTTGGTCAAATTCCAATGATCCTCTTATGTATTCATTGGTTGCATCTGTATTTACATTTAGCATGCAAACAATTATAATTTGTAAGAAAATGATTTGATTAATTGATGATTTAAAGGCAAACTACTTATTGCATGAGTACTTTACCTACCTAACTTGGGCATGTACAGATAAAAATAGTATGTGCGGTATCTGTAGACAAGAAGCAACTTCACATCGGTATTTCATGTTTATTTACGTACTAAAGCAACAAGAACTACGGGGAATGTATGAAATGTTTTTCTGTGTAATGTAAAAACCCACCGATAGGATCGATCCACACCCCAACATCCGAGTACAAATCAATAAGCTTATTCGGCAGGTATGAGGTTTCCCTTTCGTTAAGGGTAAGTTCTTTATGAACCTCATCTGCAAGAAGTTTTGCAGCTTCCAAATTCCCTTCCAAAACTTTTGACAGAATTTCTGCTGTTTTCTCTGCAGAGTCCTCAATTTTAATTGTAACAGTTTCTCCGTTACTATTTGTAAAGGTGTTGTTTTCTTCACCGTAAACGTTGCTAGCCATTTCCGGATACTAATAAAACCAAAGTAAAAGCACTTAAGGTATGCGAGCCTTTTTATATTTTAAATACAACCAAGATTTAATTATTTAAATGTGGTGTACTCAAGTCAGCTTACAAAAGCTGAAATCTCATGTCTCAAGCTCTCTTGTATTAGAACATCCGCTAATGTCTTGAAATCTTGAACAAATCTTGTATTTTTTTCCGAGTCCACCTTTTCTTGTATTAACAGCTGAAAAAGCTCATTCTCTCTTCTTATTGCTCTGGCTATATTTGCAGCCCTCTCCGAAGCAGCGACTAATACTCTTACAAATTCTCCCATAGTACTTACACTACCTAAATTTATTTAATTTTAGATTGTTCTACCTTAGGTCAAGGAATCAATGAAAAATGAGCTTTATTTATGACCTGTTGTTGATAGTTTACAAATGCAATGTGTCGAAAATGTTCCTTTAATGTTTAATTGGAAACGTGCTAAACACAGCTGAGTTCTCAAATGCGAATTTTGCTCAATATCCGAATTCGGGCAATCCCCTAGTTTTCCTTTGACTCAATAATTCGTTTTAGCACATGTGCAAGATTCTCACTGACAGAATTTGCGCATGTAAGTCTTGAGATGCATACATTGAATGTGCGAATTCTTATCAGTATTCCTATGAAGCTGCTAACCACAGTCGCTATTGTACTGGATAGTACAGGAAGTATTTCATTAACATGATAGCACAATATTGTGAACAAACTATTAAATATTTATCTATTTGTACATGGTTAAAAGCTTAAGATAGTTAAATACAGCCAAATATCTGTGAGTATTACACGTAAAGTTTCGCAACCTTTTCGTTTACTTACCAACATTCCGCTAACGAATGTTGCCTTGCTTTGTTCCTCGGCGTCTATTGTAATAGTCATGCATGGTAAATACATATATTGAAATATGCACGCAGATTATTGCCAATAAAGTCTCTTATGATGAAGAGGTAGTCGTTAGTTTACATAAAATATGATAAAGCAGTTCGTTGCAAAACTTTAAGCACTTTAGGTTATAAATACACTAGCAATTCGGACATGCAAAATACCATATAGGGTATTGCGGCAAGTTTCTTACTATAGTATATATGTGTATAGAACATAATATGTTCTATAGTAAATTAGTAATTAGCTTTTGCATTTATTCTGAATTGAGCTGGCACTATTATTCGCATGAATATTCTATCCAAAGTATAAAAGCATAAATTCGTAGGAAACTAATGCATGTTAGCGTTGCTGGTACATATAACATATGTAGGAAGTTTTTAATTTAAACCATTTTGCTTACATTAACTTACAAAGTCATGACCAATATTTGCACTAGCAGCAAGAATAGAATCATAAATAAATCAAATTAGCCTTAACTTACGTAAATCAATAATTACATAGAATAAAGCTATGAAAGTGCTTCGCTAGGCAAAAATCGGATTCAACTCCATTATTAGCACCTTCTGCTTCAGTGTGCACTAGTATATTAAAATGTTGTGTACACCAATTCTATTTACTAACAACTTAATGACCACGTGTATAAGGAGTGCTTGTTGTGTAATTTATTAAGTATCTTACTAAATATAGTTACAAGATTATCTATAGTACTATGCATGAACAGAATTTTTTACCGTGAAGTACTAGTAAAATGTCAATGAAAATACAGTGACTTTATTGGAGTTTGTCATTGGAACACAACTTCTTGCATTGCATAACGCAGAGATGATCGATTTTAAACTATTTGAAAGTAGGTAATATCAATTTGTGCATGTACAGAGGGATTATACGAGCAGATCCCAAATAGATTGCCAAAGCCCAATAATCTTAGAGAGGATCTAATAAATCTTTACGATTTATGTTATTAACATCTTGGATCAGAGAGACTTGCAGGACAACAGTCTAGTGTCATAAAAGTAGAACCGTTACATTTATTGGTGTATTTATATATAAGCAGCTTTACAACTCTTGATTACTCTTGTAGCGATAATACTTTTACATTTCAGAGAATCCTTGACTTATCTGTTGTTGTCTTACTTACGCACTTACGCTTTCAGTCTATACCGTATATATGCCATTGAATTTCCAGGGCACGTTCCATTGTCAAACAAATAATAAACTAAAAGTGTCCATGAGTGGACTGACCCTTTTAGCTCTGTGGTACAATGAGTCTCCTGTTAAATCTAAACCCTATGGTCAATATAGTACCAATTGATCATCTGCAATTGTCACCGAGTCTATTAAATAGTCATTTATAGTAATAGTGATAATACTCAACTAGATATTGAAAATCCTCGAAGTACTAATATTCTTCTATGTAGTGCATGAAATTACACTGCAAAGCAGTTAAACCATAAAGCCTTTTTTACAACACTTAACAATGCTTATCAATGTACTTAGCTTTCAATACTTTATACTGCAAGTTAGTAGATATGAGCCTGCTACTTTAAGAATGATGTTGTTGATGAGTGTTGTAAAAGTATTTTATAATGTAGTCAATCTTATTATACGTTGTCAAATGCTTGTTATATGCATAATTTATTAGCCCGGTCTTCTCTTTTTGGTTTAATACGCAAAGTATGTATTTATTTTCCTATAAATGAAAACATGTTGGTGTCTGTTAGGAATCTGCAATGTGAAATTATGCGTCTGGCTATTTAATTAATTCCACTCCACAGCCATAGGCTAAAGTCTGTAGACAGACCGTTTAAATGGAACTTGCCTATACCCTAGAGAATGTTTCCAAATGCATATCGTTGGAGACTGCAGACGCTGTACGTATACATTGTTCCGTGTAAATATATGCATGCTATACTTATGGATGTACATGGTTGATTGGAACAAGATACTTTAATTGTAGGTCGGAGTTATCCTCTAAAAGTCAATATTATACAAATGTTAGGATAATTACATGAATTATGTAAAACTATAACTTCTGCAATGCAACTATCAGAAGCATAGCGGCTCTTCGTGTGTAACAAGCCATAATTTAGCTAGATATTGCATATCTTCTTAAGGTCAGACTACAGTAGTTCCAATTGTACGTGTTTTCTTACTCCGTCTCGGTACAAATAACTCGCCTAAATGGCCAATCAATCTGGATGTAATTAGTCTCAAGATAAACTATCCTTGAGGGTCACAAGGCTCAGAGTTGTTACAATTTTGACCTGTAAAGGCCGTCGTAGACAGATTTCAAAAAAAAATTGTGGGATCTATATAGGATTTATTTTAAATGACTAAAAGTTATTTTGGACAGAACGGCCCATTGTGACCCTCCAGGACCCTGACAGAGTGTCTAATAAAAATAAAATTCCAAATTGAATTCTTCGTGAATTAATTTTGCTTTCCTAAAAAAATATTTGAATTTTGTACTCAACTCCATGTATAAATATATCGAGTTAATGCCAAGTTAAGCTTATGTGTAATGTAGGCTAACCTTAATATGTCTGCATTAACTGAAACTGAACAGAAGCAATGGACGTATTACCTTGAATCATGTATAACAGAAGCTTTTAGATACAATCTTCTACACAGAGATAATAATATACTAAATTCAATAGTTTGACAGTCGAACCATTTCATTACACGAAATATGATTGCAGTAATTGCTTTTAAAGCAGGGATTATTTGCAAATTATCACCTTGATAATCCTGATTTTCTTAAATATCTACAATCTCAGACCTTTAAATATTGGAAAGCAGTTTGGTTTCTAAAATGCATACGAAGGTTTAATTACATGAGTAAGTATCATGCACTTTAGGTGTTAAGTTTTTCAATATCAAGATTACATACCTTCTGTCTCTAAAGGGTTTCAAATAAATATAAAAATCTTGTAATCGTAACCTAGACCTAGACATTGACATTTAACATCAGAGACTTTGAAAATCGACTCAAGATTTCAGTTTGCTATAACATCAATACATGTACACTAACAATGATTATACGTTACCTGACCTCTAAAAGAGATAACCATTGTCTTTTTGCTGAAACTACCAATTTAATAAAAATACTAAAATCAAACCCAGTTGCAGTTTCAAATTCAGTTGAAGTCAATGTCCATATTTGTAACAAACCATATAACATTATATCATGATAATTATTACATTTCAATCTTAAACCGCTTTGTATTGTAAAACATCTTGAAATAACTAGACTAGAACATAGATATGTGATTAACATAATATCTACTATCCTTAATGGTAATTAGCATAACTACCGTTACCCGAAAATAATATTGATGCATCACTTACAAGAGTGTAAAAGAAAAGACAAGACATTTTACGGCATGAGTTATATAATGAAATGTAAAGTAGCAGGTACAGCAATTTTACATCTAACCAATTCCACAAATAATGTTTGTCTGAGAAATGTAATACTATTCAATAGGAATTGAGTTTACTAACGAGATTAATTTCGGCAAAAACTTAATTGAATTTATGTCATACGTCATACAGTCATACAAAGAGCAATGACGCCCATAAGGCCATACAAATGCATGATTTGTCGTCTACTATCCTGACTGAAATGGATTCAGTAGAGTTCAGTACATTGTGATGAGTATTATGGAGAAATTTTAAACACAGGTTAACTTGCAGTGAAATTCCAAGTTATAGGTCTGTAGGGTAATCATTAATCATGCTATGTAGTGGTAATAGTGATGCTATAGAGGTATTCTAGTAATAGTGATGCTAATGCATACAAAATCTAAACTTTTTTAGAAATGTCGGCACAAATTAATTAGCACTAAATAATTTAGTCCAGAAACCAGTTCAGAACATAAAGTTATTGAAGGGTAGACAAAACCATACTACCAATTACATGGATAGTATTGAATAGCATGTTTCGACAATTAAAGAAAGCATAATTATGTAACCTACATATTATTAGTACAATAACCAAAATTAATTTGACAAGCCAAAATATTGGTAACCATCTAATCTAAACTCCTTGGGTAACTATTTTGACTCACTATACTTTTTGTTTGATTCACTATGCTTAGGATTTGTAGCTGCAAATATCACGGATGAGAAAATGTAAGTCTGTTCACTCAGATGGTGCTACAGGGAAGTTTCTACAGAGTGAAGTGTAGTAAAACTTTATCTGAACTTGTTTGTGCAGCATTTACTTTTTTGTATGACTTTTTTGTCTCTGTCGGTAAGTCGCAGTCGACACTATACAAGATAATACTACTCATGTAATAAAGTTACTCTGAATAAGCCTTATCTAAATGAATGTAAATTATCACTAAATATAATGTCTAATATGGCAGTTCCATTTATTAGCACATTATATAGCGATTAAAAATAAAATCTGCAGACAGAATACATCACGATTAACCATTTTTTCAGTGGTTGAACAAAAAGGAATGAGACAAAGAAAAACCTTGGAGAAATCATTACCAGACCCGTTGGTCATAGCATATTCAATTGAGAAAATGACTGGACTAATAGAAATTACAACTTGACACATTTAGTGTATGTGTGTGGTATGATAATTTGGGACTATAGGTATATAGATTCACAGACAGTGTATAAATGTAATTAAAGAATTAGTTGTCTGACACGAGCTGAGTTGATACTTGACATTAAAGAGAAAACGTATGTGTGACAAGTTACTATCTGAGTAGTAGTATAAAATGTTCTGCAGAAAATGAGTTTACTCATCACGGAGTTCGGATTAAGGATTTGTAATGCCTGTGGCCTACCCAGTTCTTCCGTCTTACGCAGAATTGGCGTAGAGTAAGAGAAATCAAAGGAAGCTTGAAAAAGATAAGTATATGTGCATACTAAGTCCCGTTTGAGTATACCTATTGGTACATGTGTTTTCATTTTGGGATTTTGCAGTGAAGAGACTCGAGCTGTCTTGTCAGACAGATGAAATATAGTTAGTGCACTTAATATTAGGCTGAGAGTGGAAGTTGCCTAGCTGGATCACAAAGCAAGCCCTCATGAGTTTTCAGTTCGTCTCGTCTGGCAGACTAGACAGTCGACGAGACGCAGAGTATGAATGTAAGTTCACCTAGAATTGAGCCTGCTCACCCATCTGACTCTGTATGTAGAGATACTACAATTTACTACTAGAACCAGATATAACTCGTATATTCAGAATCAAAGTTCTCATGCCTTTGGCTCGAAATCTGCATACACTTATACTAAGTTGCTACTAAACAGATAGTTTGGGTAGGTACTCTGTACATGAGTACATGACACGAGCATTTACATAGAGAACGAAACGAAGACAAGTCAAGGCAAGTCAGAAGTCAGATTCAGACTAACTTGTAAAGGCAGGGCAACTACCCATACTCGTCTCTCGAATGTGCAGTACAGATATATACGTCATGACTTCAACTTACACTCTTATTACATGATTCCTGGGAAATAAATTCACTTGAAAATTCAAATTCAGGTAGCCAAGAACCTCTTCTGAATAAATGGCACCTGAGCTCAGCTACCTTACTTATTCCGAGCAGTAAGAGCCCTGAAGACGCATAGCTGCGATTTATATCTCCAAACATACGAAAAATTAGTCACATCCTAAAATCAAGGAAAATCCGTACTTGACCCTCGCTCTGCACTGCCACACTGTTGTCCTCAGTTTGTAAGTTATAATCTTTAAGACTTCCTCTACCTAATTAGTTTAAGTACATAAAGCGTTCACTCAACTGGTGCCTATAGATCCTTGGTTATCACTGCTAAATAGGGTTAGGCTAATTCCTCATTTTCAAAGTTGGCATCGTCCATTGAATTTGAGGATTTCTTTTGTTTTCCTTGCTGGGAGGATTTCTGTGGGCGCTTTCCCTCACATCTGCTTATGTATCTGACTGTTGTGAATGCAAAGTGGACAGTGTGCCTTCCTTGGTTCACCTCCTCCTCATCTGTCGAGACACACACAGCAGAACTGCATACACAATCCACCTCCCTCTAGTCCAAGTCACATAACATTACTACATTGCAACGACAAAGCTTATACTTTCCAATCTTTACTACTTTCTTCTACTGAGGACTACGACTCTTACCTGACTGCTCGGCCTGCTCTTTCAAACCCCTAAACAGGTATGTATTCAATTTGTACCAATTTCTACTCTTGTACCTGCCATTATCTTTATTAAATAACCACACAAAAAATACATTGGGCCAATTCTACTGTTTCCTTCTTTTACTCTGCATTCCTTAGTATTTTAGTGTTGTTGGTGCTCTGCCATACCACTGAAACGTGCCTGCTTCTTATCCGTATTTATTTCAATTGCGTGTTCCTCAATGACCTTTCTGACAATTAGACTATTCAGTAATTAGAAGGTTGAGCCGCACACGTTTATACTATTTAATTTTGACATTTTTAATGTTTTCCTATCCCAGTGAGAGTTATCTCTCTAGTGCATGTCATAACCATTACTCCCTTTCAAGGTACTCTTTTTACACTAATTTACAAATCTCTGACCTGTTACATATTACTACTACGCTACTACTAAATGCTAATTGCTCCTTTTCCTCGTTTCGCAAAGATCTGGGATGTCATTTATATATTCTGCTTTCCATATCATACCACCTGCATGATAATTCACACCTGAATTCTCTAGTAACTTATACTAGAGGTTATTACTTGAGGATATTAGCATTCAGACACAAAAGGTACAAAGTATATTATTATGTATTTTATCACATATTACAGTCTATGACCAATTTCTCACTACGTTGTACTACTACGTAGGTATCTTGTTTTCTTGGAGTGCTTCTCTGGGAGATCGAATTAATTTCGTATTCAAATTCAGAACTAGCCATTTGTCCTAAGTGGGTGTGTACTCATCACTATTGGATTCAACTGCTTGTTTCCTTATGTTGTTCTAATGTTGGCTTAGACTACGAATAGTTTCATACGAATCTTTATGTACATCTGCTTTTCTTGACCTTTTCTTAGCATGTTACATGCAACTTTGTTACATATTCATATCTTATGTATCTAAATACATAACCTGTCCGGCTTATCTCTATTGTTTCATTTTGATGCGTTAACTAGGCTTTTGCAGACGCAGGAGTCTAATGAACATACGCAACTCTTACAATTCAACTTATTCTAATTCCAATGCTATTTACAAAGGAAAGCAGATGGACATTCAGATTATTTCTCTCTCTCTCTCTCTCTAATGTACTACTTTAAGACAGGTAATTTCATAATCAAAGTAGAACAGAACAGGTGGATTGAGAAATTATTTCTGTAGGTATGAGCCTTGTAACATATGCATAAAAATGAAGTTTTTAATTACAGCTTAGACATATCTGATACCATGAAATTGCAGCGTCGTAGTAAAGATGAGTAATTGCACGTTTGCATAATAGACGACATTGAATGCACCAAGAAGTATGTGACATTACTTACAATTAATGCACTGCTAAACAGAACTGTTGAACATTATTTACTCAGAAAACCATTTACGAGTCACCATTCACCAGTTAGGATTAGTCTAAAGCATGAGGAAATGCCATGGCTCATGACACGAGGAAATGTTATTAAAATAAATCTCAAAAAACATTTCAAGTGATTGAGAATGAACAACTTGATTTAGGAATTTTTACTGAGAAATGTATGGCATATTATTCCTATATAGATTAGTAGGAATTATGTATATCCTGTTCCTTAAACCCCGTTGATACCGGTTAATACGGGCTAATACAATGTCCTTGCCTTTCTATTAACTATTCCATTGTACTATTAACATTGGACTTATCTGAAAGTGTATCTATAGCATGTTCTAAGTGTGTGTATACCAATATGCATACAACATAAATAAAAAAATTCGTTAGTGCTACAGTTATTTTTATATCTCTATTATTCTCCCCATTACTCTTAATTTACAATTTCATCCAGCATCATAATTGAGTAGTTTATTTGTTTCAGAATCATTACAATAAAAATGAGTTCACGTGCATCATCTTATGTAGACGCGTGTACCGACTAAATGGTCATAAATGAACCGACTCAACGTAACTTAGTAGGTACATATCATTGTTGATACTACAGTTGGAGTTGACTAGGTTGAATCTTAGCTTATTGGTTTATTGACTTGACCTTCCATAGATAAACTAGCTAGGACAGGACAGTCACACCGTCCATAAGATGACATTGACAATAGGGTTACGCCTCAATATTTGTATGACAAGTACCTAATTAAATGTCATGAAAAGAGCGATTATTTTGTTGGATATTCTCGGGGTTATCTTTCTTCCGTATTTTGTTGATTGTTTAATGCTCCATTAGATTGGTGCATAGATTGGGTCAACAGCACATTCCGTGTAACAAGAACTGGATAATTCTGGGGTTAAACTGTAATTTGGTATACAATAGTAGGTATCATTTCTATATTTTCGTGCAGTAAATTACTACGCCTAGCTAGCAGCTTGTGTTGTGGTATCCCTAAGAAATAATTGAAGTAGAGCACAGCATTTATTTACATAATACAACAATAATCAAGAGAACTTGTGAGGAAATCGTAGACCCAGAATCGTAATAGATTGCTTTCTTTGCGTCCTGTTTTATTCCAAACTGTTCTTTCATATCTTAATGTCAGTTGCTCGTGCACAGTTTAAAGGCAGGTAGTCAAACTACGACTGTTGTGTGCCAAAGTCCATAATATTACTACATAATTACATTCAGTGTGCTGGGGATTAGTGGTTTCATTTTGTTTTGCATGGAAAATTAACGGAAGAAGAAAGAAAAATACAGGCTGAGCGTATTAATTGGACTAAAACACCTTGATGTGCAATTAAGTAAGCAATTTTAGATTAAATGTAGTAATTGAGGTAAGTAAAATGAACTCTGAAGATCCATGCCCAGTAAATAGTAATAAACTGCTTAGCTATTTATTTGTCTACATTTTGCTGCCGCATTTTGGTACGATGTAGTTTATTTGCATAATGATTTTTTGTGGTTTTCTTTGATAGTGTATACATAAGGAGTGGATAATTGGTTTGGGTTTGGCCTGACCAGAGCAAAATTGAGTTAGGATGAAGGACATTGGCTGTTGGTAATCATAAGCACACAAACAAAAGCACTAGGTAGTCAAAGTGGCTTGGCTTTCTGTAAAAAAGACCTAAAATGTCTATCACATGCAGCTTGCAGGTCCCTTTTATTTACTTGGGTCACTATGTATATTTACAATTAGATAATAGTTGGAGTAATCAAGTCATAAGAAAAGGTATCCTCTGAGTCTAAATTTTTTAACTCATGTACTGGAGAACAACAGTTTATGCTTTAATTGACAGATTTGGAATTTGAAAGGTGCGAAAGGCAGTCTCCCCTTTTTCATTATTTGATTTTCACCTGGGAATTAGTTTTTGCAATAATTATTTTCGCGTTTTTCTCAGCCCATTTCCCCTTTATTCATATCTTGTGGTCGCTACACAAAGGGAGACGCAACTTGGTTGAGCAATTTGAGAAATTAGAGTTGGTTTTGTCATGTCTCAAGTGCAAACATGATAACGAGGTGTTGATTTCTTTACAATTAACTTTGTATTTACCAAGAGTTCTCTGTAGTAATTTCCAATTAAAGAGAGCCGGCACTCCCGCTAGGCCAGCTGCCCTCCTTTTGCATTCCGTCCGTGAAACAATTCGAAAGAAAATCAACAAAAAACATCCCTTTGCGTTCTCTAGCCCTTTATACCCGTCTCATCCCTACCAAATACAGAAATTACTGACACGCATTAACATTTTTCTGTCACTGGATTTCCCGTATAATATTAAAACTAGACTCATTAGGACATTTTACCCGATTCGTAATTACAATGCATTCAAATGAATCTGCTGAAAAACCATTCGCATCAATGTAATTCACAGACCTCTTGATTATTATTTGCAATCTGAAATAATACTTAGAAAATGAATTATAGGTCCCGGTTCCACAAGTACCGTTGTTTCATTTATACCACATTTTTTATTTGCTTTTTATGAACAATTTCTCTTTTCTATAATAAATGATTATACTTAAGTCGGGGATTACAAGATCACCAGTGATAAGAAACATTAAGTCAACCTTAATCTTGTATGTACTAGTTCCCATTATTACTGAAAATATGGCAATGCGTAGATCGCCTGTTTTGGCTAATTTAATTACTGACATAAACTAGTGTAAATTGGTACAAGTAAAAAAATTGAATTTGGATAGTTGTCAACGATCATTGTACTGTAGGGTATTAATAGTAATGCAGAGACCATGTAGTACGAATTCGCCAGATGAATTTGCTTGAGCATAGAAGGATGCGGTAATTTTGTCAAGTCTTTGAATTTGTTTTCTTTCTAATTCGGTTTTCTGGCTATTCGCTCAGCTAACCACTGAATCGTTGAGTTTTGTTTAGATTTTGAAAACGAGAGAGTAGATAAAGAAAAGGGAGCACCTGGTTTTTTGATTGTATGTAATCACTTTATAAGTATAGTGTTGTTGATGATACAGTATTTTGGCTGGGTGTATAACGCAATGAGGAACTAACGGGGAAGGAAGTATGACGTAGATGATGGGAAGTCTGTATTGTAGGATTGAATATTAATATGTACAAAGAAAAAGTTTCATTGAATCAGTGAATTAGACCAAAGGTGATTTCAAAGGGTTGCTTGATCAAGCGCTGCAAATATTTCATCTTTTCTTTTCTTGGGTCTGATGGGATGTCTGACTTTGGTGTGCATCTCCCTCCCCTCACTGTGACTTTTCCTATTCAGTTCTCCTGCTATTGAGGTCTCTTTTAATTCAACCCTTGCAATGACCCTTTATAGTGGTGTCACTTTGTATTATTTAATAATAATGGGTTATGCTCTGCACGTACTACGAATTCACCCTTCTGAATTCGATTTGTACATAGCTGCACTAAGCATTAGCTTATGTTGAACAAGAATAATGATTTTCTAAGGCTAGATTACTGTAAGTGGAGATAATAGCTAAATGTAGAGCAAGTACTTTTTCAAAGAAACACATTTGTTGTATTTTTATTGTCCACTCAATCAATTCTGATTTTCCTAGGTTCTCCTCAAATGTGTACCTACTACCATTAACTGACGTCAATACAGATAAAACGCTGGGAAAATCTCCTAACAGCAGTAGAAAATCAACTGGTAAGTTTCTCAAGACTTTTTTTCCGTAATTCCTAACGAATATATTGCTGTGCTATCAATAGTAGTATGATAAATGAATAGAATGATGTAACAAAGCACTCTTTTCCTTAGTTTTTAATAGTACAATATACACATCCACCCATTATTCTCCTACTAGATCATTCCGATACACATAATTCTTATAATTAAAGTTTTCCTCCTTTGGATTAGCATTTAAATGCAGCTTGCCCTCCCGATTGAGTTTTTCCTCGACACGTTAGATCATTAAGTTACGTATTAGCTAATGGGGATTTTAATATTCTGCAGAAATTCATCTCACCTGCACTTGAGTAAGTAGACGTACTTTGGAGAAGAAAAATGATTGACACATTCCGGCAGTTCCACGTTGCTCTCATTGTGATAATCGCGATTCAGTCTCACCGAGTGTTTTCTGCAGCTGTCCAAGACTCCCCATCACCAACGTGGACTTCCACAAGCACTCCGACAACAATTGTTGATAGTCAAAACAGTCGCATGCTTTATTGGTCTCAGCAAAGCTGGAGGAGTCGACCGGACTCATCCACTCCAGTTAGACTCTGTGGTTACCGACTCCTAGACGCTGTCCGTATCCTCTGCAGAGGCAGCTTCAACTCTTTCTCCAGGAGATCTGACACTACAGCACCTTTAGCTCCTACTACCACTAATAATAATGCTATTCCACAGTCCGGAACACAAAATCTTAATTCTGTAACTGTCAATGATAACTCACAAAGTAATGCTCACACCAGCCAACGAAGAGTTCGTCGTCATATTATTGAAGAATGCTGCAGACGAGCATGCAATAGGAGACAAATGCTCAAGTACTGCGACTGGAATGTCTAGACAACTTAATTTACCTACCATTACCACTAGATATTATTACATTTTCTAATAGATTTCCTCGAGACTTGGAGCAAAATCCAGATAAAAATATTCATTGACAGTAATTCAATTACAGGATCTTTGTATTTTTAACATTTGTACCAGAAAGCAGTATTTACGTTGGGTTCACCGAGTTACATCCTACATAGATGAATAGTGAACCGTTTCTAACTGATTAGTGACAGTAAGTAGTGTAAATAGTTTTAGATAGTGTAATAATATGATTTTGTTTTACTGCCATTTTTTCTGCTAGGAATCCCAAGGCATTTTCAATACTTAAGAATCCTGCATACTGTTATGTATTTATTTATGCATTATTAAACTAGTAACAGCGTATCTTGGACTTATTTTACAACAACACATGTAACCTTAAGTTGAAAAAAAATAACCTAAATGAATGGATGATAATATTATTCTTGTAGTTTGATAAATGTGACAAGACGCTGTTTTCAGATGAAGTTAGTTTGCCAATATTGTGCAAATGTCTATGGTTCAAAGTTCTTGTTATTTTACTCCATTTTAGTAAGGTCATTGGTTGACATTTGGCATAAGAAATGCATTCTGTTACTTTCAGAATAGGAATTCTTAATTTATTAAATGCATGTTAAGCTTTATGATAAGTCATCGTGTCTGTATTAAGGATGTATGTATTAGCTATAGCTCTGGGTTGTAAAGTGGTAGTAAAGATATTGGTATTTTGTATAGTATTTGTTTATATGTATTAGGAACTAGTTGGCATAATTTGATTGAGACTCAAAATGCCTTGAGTAATTAGACTAAGGTATGTAGGCAAAAATTTTAATCGCGTGCAAGTATTTGTAGAGTAGTTTATGTGATAGTATTTATGTATGTCTGTAGTGTCTGTATATGAAGTTGTATGTGTCGAAAGTAGATCTGTGAGGCAGTATCTCCTGAATTAATAAGCGGTGGAAGTGGAAAGTATCTGTATGTAAGTGTGTTGGTAAAAATGCAACTGCGTGCCAGAGTTCCAACTTCCAAGTGAAATTGTTTTTATTCATTCTGTATTTACAGCTGCATTTAGTAGAATAAAATTTGTGTAAGCATTTTCTCACACAAATCAAGGCAAGTAACTTCAATACGAGTTGACTTGACATGACTTGTAATTACATGTGATTTTGAATATGTATTGCTCTAATAAACGAATGGCCATTTGCCAATCTTGGTTTGTTAAAAGAAATATCGTTTTGTACGTTTACGAAATAAAGACAGTGCACATGGTGCATCTATGTACATGAGAATAATAAAAATGGGAACACTATTTAATATCTGTATTTATATACCATGAATTCACGGAGATGTGCATCTGAAAATATATAGAACTACGCACACCTACTTGCAGAAACAAAAAACATCCATGGACTTTTGCAATAATTGCATTCATTTTCATGATCACTTTAGTTTAAACGAGGTAAGTATCTTTTCTATAGAGTATTACAAGAGTAGGTACCTATATATGTGTTCAATATATTATATTGCATATAATAAATTCTTCCTTGTTGGTTGGAACGATGTATGTTTTGCATAGAGTTATAAAAACTGATTGTGATTGTTTTGAACATGTACACATTACGTTGCTAATTATTGGTTCGGGTGGTTCTGTCAATCATAGTCTTCCAAAAATGGCCATGTTTCTTTGAGTAGAATCCACTAGCGAACGAACCAACCAATCAGTCAATCCTTGGTGTCAATTTAACAATCTAATATCCAACTAGTTTTCAGATATTTGTAGTTTTTTACATGCTAATTTTTCTCGTTTTTGCATAGAGGAGATGCCCACCCGAGACTATTCTTGCTATTCTAAGTTGCTTCTCTTATAGTCTGACCTTTGGATTCTTAATATTATTTGCATGTACAATTTGTTCTGTGCTATCATCTAAATTATGTAAAGATATAAGTCCGAGAAAACTGTGTGCATGATAAGAAATGAGTTTACTGATACTCATTTCGATTGACTGTCAAAAGTCTCCAATTAACGATTATTACCAAAGTTGATTTAAAGGGGAATTACAGAAGCGTGTCATTTGGTTAGTATAATTGTAATAATTTAGCTAGCTATTCTTGCTAATTTATTATTCATTTGCATTGGAAATGAGAGATTGTGTGTGAGTTCTTACGGTTTTCCGAACAAAATTCTTTCAAATACTGGTAGCTGAACTGAACTTGTCTACAACTTTTTCAGACTTTGAGTTAATAGCAAGTTAGGCGAAGATTTACTCTACAGACGACGCCGGACGAGGTGACCAAACACGTTTCGAGATATTTCTCAAGAATTATCATGAAGCAGAGAAATATACACAAAACACAAATGACTAAGGATTTCTCACTATATTTTAATGCAAATAGATAATTGTATTCTAAGTATAGTAGGACATGTAGGAAACATGTGTGTTTTAATGGAGCAGATCGAGTTAAAGACTGCCTATACAATTATACAATACATTATGCTACATGTACATACATATTTAATTATTAGCATTAGATTAGGAATACCATCCCCGGGGCATCTCCTTTCATTATAATATCATTTATAAAAGATGCGTAAATACGTAGAAACAGTAGCAAATAAAACTCAAGCTTACACAAACACCACAAATAGAATTTCTATCCAATAATTATCATCTTCATGTAGAAGTTCAACCTTGTATTGCATTGCTTGTGTGTAATAGCAGTCCGACATAATAATATGCAAAGTAACTTACTTCATGATCGTTATAATTATAATTACCTGCACCCAGTTTTCAAATGAAATGTCAGAGAAGACACTGTAAATACTGTGTTAGCCTCTACTTGTCTTTTCTTGTGCTCTGCATGCTAAACTTTGTGTTATATTCTCCTATAAACTATATATTACCTATATACAATGCTCACTCACAGTATCACTATAACATTAGTAGACGCTACTCAAGACACTATAATATTACAACAAGATCAAGTAATCAAATCACGCGAGTCGAGTAAACTAAACGGCAGAGCCACTAGCTAAAAAGAAAAGGAGAAGCAGCAAAATGTCTTGCTCATGCATAGTAATTACAGTACAGAGGCGAGATGATGTTCTTCAAAAATGGCACGGCAATCCGTCCAATTCACTTCATCAGTTCAGGGATCAAATCAAGACTCCCTCATTTACAACTAAAAGACAACTGAAGGAGACTGCCTTCCTTTTTTCAACTTTTTTAAAATTAAAAATCTAATCTAAACTACAGAAATATCAGTCTTGACTAATTTTGTCCAAATAGCTATCCTTTTGGCATCAAAAACTTTCTCTTGATCCCAGAATTCTTGATATGGCAATGAGTCGATGATGTTTCGCACAAGCACCTAGTAGCTATTTATTACCATAATTGTTGAAAAAGTATGCTAGAATGAATACGGAGTGCAGATATACATGATATTAAAGATGTGAATATAGTAATGAATGTTTTCCGGGAATAGTATTACTTTACCAGGAAAAATCCACTCGATACCTACAGAAAATCATTCAATCAACAAATCTGTTGATTTCCATATACTTTCTCCAGAAATAAAGACATTTGCAAAAAATATGCCAAAATTTTTGTTTTGTGTTCTTGAAGACAGGTTAATTTTTCTTAGTTTTTTCAAAATTCATTACTAGTATGTTTGTTCAGATTCAAATTGTATCGGATACATGAGAAGTAGCTAATCACGTAATCAAGATGTATAAATAGATTAGAGATCGTTTGTTTAAAAATTGTAAAATAGTTGATTGACAAGACACGATAACACGAGACTAACAGAGGTAAGCCGTGTGTCTAACTAGTTCATGAGTTGTTTAATGGATACCTATGCAAGGATGTATTCTAATAATATAAATCTTGATTATCAAGATTTTTTTAGAAGCAATAAGCACCATAGGAGGTCTCATGTTACTCCTGTTTACTGTGGTGTTTGTTCCCAGTCTTAGTTCAATCTCGCATCGTCAGCAGACTCTTGAGAAACTGGAACTACAACCCGCATCATCTCACTATTCCCAGTTAGATTATTACTCTATACCAATTTGACTCTATCGAATCACCATCATTCCATTGAAAAATGAGTATTTCACGCTAAGATGACTCGATCAAGACTCGACATGTAATAGACACATTCATATTATTATCATAACTCTCAATGATGATGTAAATACTAAATAAATATTATTTTCATATAGAAAAGTTGATAGGGAATGGTCGTAGATTTTAAGTCGTACTGACGCAACTTAAGATTTACTCACGATATAGTCAGGATATGATCTGCAAAAATGCAAGAATGAGGATGTGTGTAGACTTAACACATTATGAGATGAAATGAAGTGTATTATTATGTCATTTTATCCATCATGCTAATTCATATTATTTTCATTGTTTCCTTTGCTTTACTTAGGACCTCCCACAGAGGAACACGAATTGTAAATCTACTACATTCAAATTCACTACTTTTACTCACTTAACACACGCTACTTCGCAGTTTTCAACATGATTATTCGGGAAGCATACAAATGAAACAGCAAATTATAATGCACCCTTATGCACCCTAGCAATTCTGAAATTACTTTTAACAATG
>JABASH010001455.1:0-26132 GCA_019776445.1 Tomocerus maximus | reverse complement strand
TAAAATTTCGTATAGTTTAGCAAAAATAAACTGAAAAGAGCTTTAGGACATAATGTTATTTGTGCTTCGTCAGAAATTCCAGTAATTCAAATATTTTGCTTGAATTCCTAAATGCTTTTTAAAAATTTAAAATTCTTATAATACATTGCCACTAAGCCACATAATCAGAGTAGGGAAAATATATCATGCTTTTTTTACTGCCTGACACTATCAAATAAAGGCAAAGGGTATTTTATACTGGATGAATAAGATTTCTTAAGTTGTCCAACCCAAATAAACATTTATTATTTCTTCAGACATTTATAAACTCTGGTAGGTTATAAATAAATGTCACAGATATGATGCTACGATACATGCTTACTTTTAGTTTTATTACTTAAATTTTTAAAAAGTAGGGTTCGTATTCAATGTTTGAATAGAGTAGTGTCCTTATAAATAAATAATATTTTACTATCAACGCAGCTATACCCGTCTTTTAAATATATTCATATCTTTTTCTTGAATTTGTGATGCAAATATGAGATGAGGCTTTGTGCGTAAAGCTCAGTAGAAAGAAACTGCGAACAATGGAGGACACTGTTGAGTAAAGAGTGTGGCTTATACAACTAACTAGATGAGAATAATGATGTCAGAAGTGAGAAATTATGATTTAAGCCAATAGATCATTTATTACCTTCAATGCTACTCCTGGGCAATACAGTTTTAAATTGAGCTTATCACACGGCACTATAGTACAGATACTTCTAGCAGTACTAGTGAATCTAAGAGACGAAGATAAATGAATGAAGTAATTCATTCAGTCTAATCAGCTCATCACAAGTAGATACTTCTAACATTTATATAAATACTTACAACATTTTATATATCTCTAATAATAATATCCAAACTTATTTCAGTATTCAAATTGCTAGTTTTTAGTATCATAAAACTTAATGAGGTTGAACTCTAGGACGATGAATAAATCCAGCTTTCTTTTATGACTGAATGATATTCTTAGTCTATGCGTCGTACTCTTACCAGCATAATATTATATGAAATGTTATAAATAAATTTTCCAACTCTTTCTGTTATAGACAATAAATTTGAAATTGTTTTAAGAAAACAAAGGATAAATGCATATCTAGATGAGTCTGTAATGCCATACATCTATGTCGTAGTCGAGTTTTGCTTCATTGATCTTCAAGTGGAGTATATGCCCTGGAACTAAAGTTAAATTCAAAACAAGAGACTATCTCTCGGGCCTGTAAGTTACTTGCGAGTGTCTAACCGTGTCAACAAAATTAATTTTCAACATGCTACATCGGTGTTCATGTAAATTGCCATTCCTTTCGGAAGCATTTATTTGAGTTCAATGTGCATTTATGTATTTAACTGTATCTATCTATGCACAGCCATATGGCTTCATATAGTAGCCACCTAGCTTAGGTGTCTGTTATAAATAGGATGGGTATTTTCTGCGGATCGAGCACGCTTACTTATGCTAGTGGTGGTGGATGTTACACAGAGAAGACTGAAACTGTAATGTAACAATGTAAGCGTAAGCCTGTCTGTCACATTAGATCAGATCAGATCACAACTCAGCCGACCACCTCGGAAAGATTATGCCGGAAACGGCTAAACAGTCACACCACACATAGCAATGCATAATAAAACTAAACCAACAAAAGTTGAGTGAAAATCAATGTTGGCAGCCAAGTTGGAGATAGTAGGGAAAACTAATTAAACAAGCATCAGGCAGAATAGATAGTCAATGGAGAAATTACTGTCGTCTGTGCACAGCCTAAGTGCTATAAGTAGGGTGTGTGCTTATCTGGCTAACGGGACGTGTAACCAGTTCATCCATTCTAACCACGACACTCTTCATACTCTCCTGCTATCAAAAGTTCAACATTTATTGCTTAATGCTAACAAAAGAGAAAACTCCTGGATATTCCACCATCTATATTATGGAAAATAATTCATAATACTTTTATTGCAAAGTATACCAGAATGTTTCCTAAGTATTTATGCCTAGAACTAGTATCTCAGAAAAATATAAAAATTTACAATTATACACGTTTCACAAAAACGAGAGAGATTTATGATAATTGAAGGAGACTTGCGTCTCTGCGACACAAAATAACAAGATTTCGTATGTTTCCCCAATTTTGGTGGCTGAGTATTTTGATAGAGGAAATAGGAAGGAGAGGAGAAAGGAGAGAAAAGGAGAGCCAAGTAAGCGTAAGCCTGAGGGAGGATGGGGGGTGAGTAAATGTATTCTGGAATCAAGTTTTGGTTTATTTCGACAATCTGGGACTTTCATGAGTTTAGCGGACAAGTCGACAACAGCTGCGTAGTGACTCCTTGCCATGCCATGAATATCGGGAAATGGAAAGAAAGTTCTTTCTTTGCACAGGCGAATCAGATTCTTGGTTTGATGAAATGAGGAGAGATGAGACGAGACGGACGGACCAAGATTGGGAAATGAGAGGAAAGTGCAGTATGGCTTTGTTGTGACCCGTGACATGACATGGGGGAAAATTGTCAACTCAGGAAAGTCAGCCAAGCCCAGCCGACTCTACTCAATTGAACTTAACTCAAGTGTGGTCCGAGGAAAAGTGTTCTCCACTACTTCCTACACACCCTAACAACATATACTTACCACACAGTATATAAAGGTACAGAGATTATGCAACTGTATCTACTCTTCACACAGAAACACACTCATATCGTCAATACATGCTATTCTCCCACTACTGCGTCTCACCACCGATACTTCAGTCGAAAGCAGTTGGTCTCTATTTGGGTCTCTATTATATTATGATGCAGGAAAAGTATATACATACCTATGCAAGGGTATCACCCTCGATATCCTTTTTCGGGATAGGAGTGATAAGGATATTTGTATTAAATGTTGAAATCTACATATCGAAGATACATACAGTAAGAATTCTGTGCTAGCAAAATATTATTCTATATAAACAATCTTTGCATTAAATATATGTTTACTATATGTATATAAATATCAATATCAACATTGTGAGGAAACTAATATTAAAATATGGAATGAATTCCGTATTCGCATAAGAACTTGTGCACCATTTGAGACTCTTATTTTAAGATACATTGGGATGAAAAGTTTCTCTTGAAACTGAACTATGCTTGTTCAGTCAGATAGGAAGAGATATTTGCACCCGGAGCCAAAATCAATGACGCTCTGGTCAGATTATATTTGACTATCCAGTGATTCCGTTTGGTTTACTTTCCTTCAGTTTGATTTACTTTGTAGGAGAAAACTCCCTTATCAAAATGTACTTACCGTTTAGTTTACTAGAGAGTCTATAGAACTTCCATTTTCTGTTGGCAGTGCTACTGTCAACTTTGGTTAATGAATCCAGAGATTAGCCGGATATCCTTAATTTTAAATAAATGTTCCTTTCCCAAATTGGGTCTCATGCTGTCATAACTTTATTGTTAGCGGTTACAATGGAAATTGATATTTACTTATCCACAATATTTAATTGGAGCTGTCCTGACAGAGAGAATAATGCAAATGTTATGTCTATTTTACAATTTTCCACAGATGAATACAGTCCATCTATTTAATGAGGCAGGTAGACTGCTTTTCATCAGCTCCTAAATGCATACAACTCAATACGGCGATTTCGATATGCAGCTCATTAGTTACTTGAAAGTGTCATTCTCCGAACGGAAAGATGGGTTACTAGTTCTGTCCGTATTTCCCCTACACCCAGTAATATTCAACATTTAGACATATTATATAATTGATAGAGAAGGGGAGCAATATTTTGAAATGCATCAATCCGCAATACGTTCTGCTTTTGTAGGTTATCATAACTGCAGATCCGATTACGAATGAGATATTCTTCGATGGCAAAGTAAGTGTGAGGAATTGTCCAATTGAGAAACTGCCGATACATATGCATAGTTTCACAACGTACAATTCGGCTTTAGCTATGGTCTTACAATTTAAATATTTGGCCATAACTACTTAGTGTAGGCTGTGCATCAAATGCATGTTATACATTTTGCATTTGGTTTGAAAAGAGAAATGGATGATTTTGTCCAGGAACATTAGATACATGTTATATGTATAGTTGGTGATTGAGAACTCAGTCAGTCAAAGCGTAGTTGACAAAGATGATTTGAGTAAGAGTTAGAGCTGAGTGACTGATTGAGTGGATGAGTTGAATTGAAATCGTAGAAGCATATGATGTGTGATGGGTAGCAGAAAATAAATGAGTGCAAGCGATTCTAGTGGCTTTATTGAGTCTCTTGAGTGTCACTCGCTCATCTTTAGTTCAGTTCGGTGGAGTTGTGTGTGTTGTGCTTAAATGGAGTCAGAGTGGTGTGTGTCCTTGCTGACTGGTGGAGGAAAGTAGACACGACACGAGTGTCGATTTGGATTCAGCAAAATAATAACTGACGTGAGGATAAGATGAATATAAATCTTCAATATCTGTAGTTGACCCCCCTCGTCGTCTCGATTGGGCGGAGGAGAAATCCGAAAACTCTTTTTATTCCCTAACCATACAAATCCCACATTTTCAATAAACCAGTCCAGCTCTCACTTTACTCAATTCGCTTGATTCTCTTCACTAAGGGTTAGCAACAACTAACATCGCCTCGTTGCAGCATAATAGACTCACTGCATTGCACATGTACGTGTGGTTTGCATTTTGCCATTACACTTCTTCACCATGATATTTGATCTCAATTTGCCATTCAGCACTCCGTAGAATACAACTGCCAAAGTTATATCTACTATGCACCTTTACTTATGTTCGAAATATAAATTTTACGGCAGACGGAATCAGAACTGAAACATGCATACGTACGTATGAGATATGCACTTGGTGTATTTGCAAGTAGTGACTATCGAATGTACTCATCAATCTAATATCATTTAGTAGCTTGCAATAATAAGTGTCACTAAAAGAAATATTGACATCATAATATTAGTGTATTATGAAGTATAGAAATATATGGATTGGTATTCAGTCCAGTCGCTTAGAAATGTTTTCAAAAAATGCAGTTTTTACTGTATTAATATAATTTGGCGTTAGTTGGTTTCAGTAAGCTTTATCATGAAATTAAAAGATTTGATCCAATCGATGTCTCCCCTTATATCTGAAGAGAACTGTCAAAGGTTTGTCACCAAGTAGAAATAAATCCATATAAGTACAAAAAGCGTACATAGATTTAGGTTTAAAGCAGACATAAAGGTCCGAATTTGGAAATGTCGCGTTAAAATGTATAAACAGAGTGCGTAGTGGAAACTGACTACTGTTGATTGTCTATTGTGCGTATCTCATCCATTGTTCATATGCCCAATCTGTTTGGTCATAATATTAGGTATGTGCATTTTTTGTGTTCACGCTATAGACGTTTCTTGCTCTTGGAACTTTGACCATGGATTTATAATGGAAGTTTAGGCGAAAAGAGGTAAAACGTGGGGAGAATACATTAGAGAAGAGAAAGGGGTAGTTTCCTGCTAGAGTGGAGCTGAGTCAGACTTTGTCTATAGCATGGCAGACGGATACTGTACCAGGGACATCGAGGAATTCAATCTAAGAAGATCTGAGCAAATCTACCAAACAAACCAACGCTCAACAGAATTTCCACATGCTTTCCATATCTCCCCTACTCATTTGATGCTAGTTTGGTTCATGGTTCCCCATCTCTGGTCCATGTACGTGAACCTAGCACTTTATGCATTGACCTGACTGACAATGAGCTCATAATAAAAACTTTATGCTCTACGTGTATGAAATAGCTATATGTGTATTAAATGTGCAGAAAAAGTTTCAATTAAGCAGGAAGAGCCAGAAGGATGGGACTTAGCTTTTAGCAAAGTCATGAGAAGATTAAACTACCCTAAAACACAAATACGTAGATCGATGCATTAGCGTATGCTGATGTTAACATCATGAAAGATTTAATAAATCTTTTAAGTAAATAAAGCACATCGTGCATTCCAAAAATAGTAAGCAACCCTTTTTTGATTACCAACTGCAATGCATAAAATGGTAATAATTTGTAGAAAAACATTTTTTATTTGAAAACAGAAAATTCGTAAAAATCCATTACAGCGTATTCATACTTATTATATGGGAAACAGTATTGATTTAGAATAGTGCACATGTAAGTCGCAATTGATTATCTAGGCATACGTATACCTATGCAGTAGCCATAATGTAATCTGTAAGCATTTATGTCTGCGACTATCGCTGCATCGAACGTTTTGTCTCGTCATCCTAGTATGATATATATTATTACTGTTTTGTGCAATCCAAATGGAAACATATGCAACTATAGCTTCTGGGTTGAATATGGTCGAAGGAAGCTGATTGTCAGGGCATCTATAATGTTCGGTTGGACAGTGAAGATTGAAGTGGCCATCGCAGTAGGAGTTTACTGAAATACTCCTTTTGTGATGACATGAACTCAGTTTATGGGGTTGATCTAAGAAAAGGAGAATAATCCAACGATCAAATCAACCCCCAGACGAATCCAATTAATGTCCGATCAATCATCTCGCCCTACGCGACACATCAATTCACTCCACTTCACTACAATTCCATTCCGTTCAATTAATTGAATCCACCACTCAAACACACGATCAATTCTCCCGACCCGAACTACCTACTTACATAATAATTCTAGCGACAAAATATCAATCGTGGTAATGATGATGCTTCCCATATTTACGATATAGTAGTAACTATTTAGGTATATTTTACTTTTACTGTCCGAAAACTGAAATAAGGATGGGATACATTAGCCTCAATGATGATACTTGCAATTTACGGTCAAACGCATTGAATACATGAATGCATCAACTTGTGAGACTAGAAGGGAGCATTATTTGAACTTTATACATTATTCTCAGGATTTTAACAAATTCGTAACAAAATCTCTAATGTTATCTACACTTTCAATTATAAGATGCGCAA
The DNA here is from genome assembly GCA_019776445.1 of Tomocerus maximus. Classification (NCBI taxonomy): domain Eukaryota; kingdom Metazoa; phylum Arthropoda; class Collembola; order Entomobryomorpha; family Tomoceridae; genus Tomocerus; species Tomocerus maximus. Next base: position 19,176 of record JABASH010001455.1, on the reverse strand, counting down.
GGTGGAATTTATTGTTATCGTACATAGTTTATTGATTGTGCAAACATTAAGATCAATTGATTACTTTTGGTTACAATGTTTTAAATTATGTAATCGTTAGAAGTTCATTGTTTGTGGATGGTTTCCTTCATAAATTAAAACCATCACGAAGAAATTACGAAGAAAACTTTGAGCCATTCGGAATTGAAATTAAAATGATGTGACTTGTTAGATAATCCAGCGGGAAAACCACTTAGAAAGTTTATTGGCAAACATTTTGCTAAAGTTCTTTGCGGATTCCGGGAGGAATTGTGGATCAGCCAAACTCTTGATAACTTTTCAAGTTGTTGAGGTTAAGAAGCTGCAATATTTCGTAATGAAGGCTCTTAAGCAAAGTATTTGCTTGTTCTCGTATTCTTATCCATATATCTGGTGGAATAATGTATATCCGCCAGTGCTTATCCATTCTGCAGATCTATAAATTATAAATGCATTAAATAAGTAGTTCATAGAAATACATAATAGAAATACATAATGATGTGGGGTCCAAGTATTTAGCTGATGTACATGTATAGGCAAGTGTTTATGTAGCATGTGGATATAACCTTCCAAGGTACACATGCTATCTGGCATACATACTTAAGATTCGTTAGAAATAAGTATATACGATGATGCTACGATTAGAAAGACAAGAAATGCAATTAGACATGAACGCGAGTTCGAAGTGAGGCTACCTACATTGGGAGTCAAGTTGAAATCTTTTTCTTAATTTCAGTGTAACAAATGAGAGGTAAATTGTAAGTTGTTCCGTCCGACAGTAATAGTTTCTGATTTAATAGTTAACACAGCAAGTCTAATCAGATTCCCAACATCCATCACAGGGCAATATAATAATGGAAGTTGAAGAACTGAGCCGTAAGAGCCAGGCCGGTGAGTGAATGCTGTGCATCTCTGCCTCATCACAAAAAGCGTTATTATAAATAATAAAACTTTCTTTGATTGGTGGCACATGGAAAAACACATCAAGTGGGAAAATAATGGATAAAAACCAGAAAATGAAAGTCGATGCGGAATGCTGAAGATGTGGTGGAGAGCTCGCTTGCCTTCCAGATAATAAATTAATGAGAGACGCCCTTGAGTTTGACTTTTGTTCATCGTTAGCAAAATCTCATGTTGTTATGTCATGCCATGCCACCGCACCACAAACCACTCAACCACCAATCTGCCTTTGTCTTAAATCTCCATTTTATAGGTAGACACAAATATATTATTAAATTTGCTCACCTACATTCATGGTTACCAAATTACAAACTGACAAAGACGCATACTACAATCTCCCAGTCGTCAACGTTTAGGAAAATGTTTCGTTCCCACTGTTTTTTAATTTTTGATAATGACTCAAAATGCCAAGTACTTATCTCCACTAAACTGCACTTACTCATGCCATCACATCGCTGCTAAACTAACCAGAAGTAAACTGCCCATAATAAGTACACAAACGAAGTACATCACAAATTACAAATAATATCAAGCACCTCTGTCTTTGCTTAGACATAAGGAATACTTGTCGATTCAGAGCGCATAGAGAAGATACAAAGCCCTAACCTTCCCATTTTTTCTTATCGAGGGAAAATAATTGTCAAAATCTCCTGTACTACTCGTCAGTCAGAAGCCCCAAGAGGATTTTTTGGTCTACTTACCTATTAGGTATCAAATTAAGGAGAAGTCATGTAATGCAGACCTACGTATTATCACACATCAGACAACAAGGTGGGTGATGCGATGGGGTGTAGTCGAATCTTAATGTATTGTCTTTTGTTAACATCCTGCACTGTAAATACCTGCACAAGTAGACATTGCTTATACATATATATGCTGTACTTTAAATATATACTTGTTTGATACATTTACATTATGCATCATACAGGGCATAGTAGAATAAACAGGTATTCAGTTAGTCATGTTCTTCCTAGCTATGATATTATACAAAGAGTAGATACGTAGCCTGATTGTGTTAGGATGTTGTTGTTTGTGAGTTAAAGCTAACCCTTACAAGTCAAGTCAGTTTCCTCGGTAAGTGAATTGTGCTGAGCGTCTGTCTGTGTGGCTCAATAGAATAATATTCATGATTACTCCTCAACAACACTACAACAACTAGCATCAAAGATGAACACACACAGAATAAATGTACGGGGAGGATGGTTACTTACGACGATTAGCCACCAAGCAAGCGCAACCTGACTCTTGATACTCCTGATACCTGCCTCGCATAGCCCAGTCTACCTGCCATTTACCTCTAGGTGCCAACTTTGCTTTATCACCATAATATTATACTTTCTACTAGACATCGTACCTTTCTACATCAATCTCACTGAACTCAACCATTATTAAGCTTCAAGTTATATCAATTTTTTGTCCTCCTCCAGCCAAATGAAACAAAAGTGGGAGAGTGAGATCAGACTGAACACAACAGAAAGTATGGATTATGTTTTTATGAATCTCCGCATACAATCCATCCATTCTAACCTTGTATCCACAAAGATAACGAGCGTCTGAATCATTTACGAACACCATTATAAAACTATACTCTCATCATTCCTACCACTTTACTACATTGTCATGCTCTCAACTCCATCACAACTAGCTAAACAGATCTGAGTAAGACCCAGTAAAAGGACAAGGGATACTGACCAGACTAAACTTAACTCTCCTTGACTCAACTTCACTTGCCATTATTGACATAGTGAATTCCTATTAAATCTCTGCCACTTACTCACCGATGATTTACATGTTTATTACATAGTACATAGTGATTCCCAATCAGCCGAGGTTACACCTATGAAAATTCAGAATTAACATTTGCAGTTCATTATATTTAGATTGTTAATTTTAATTGCTATTCGTTAGGTGTTGGATGCAAAAACATTAATGGTTTTTAGTTTATATTTTCACAAACATGAAATTAAAACTAGAGTTACAATGAATAGCAATACTACATCAATTGTTTCCATTTTACTAATATATATGTAGAGAGGTTCTTTTCAAACTTGACATAGGAGGAGTACTAGCGGCGTGACGATTTTTAAGCCTAGTTAATACATGTAGCTATTCGACATCGAAATAAAGAAAGTGCAAGAAAATGGGATTTCTCATCCAAAGCTATTTTATTACAACTTAGTCATCTTCTTACAGTCTTCAGACAGTTTATGGAGGATCTTAATATTATACGTTCTGAATCTTATCCGAAAAATAATTTTTCTGACATTGAATTTTTGAATTGAAATTGAAGAAATTAAAGCTATTTGAAATCCCAGTTTTTTTGGAAACATGTTGTCAATTTAGCCGAAAAATGTCGGTTCTGATTTTAATATTTAGCCTTATTGCGTCCCAAATAGTTGGAATGAGTACAATAATTTCCCACAATCAATAAATGCACAAACTTCCATTCACGAAATTTAATTTATCTGCATTTTTCATATTGTGATTTCGAATAGCTATATGTAATTGTATTAACTAAGCTTTAAAATGGTCACGCTGCTAGTATTCCTCCTATGTCAAGTTTAAAAAGAACCTCTCTGTATGTATGTAGTTAATTTGTAATATTTGTACATACGAATCAGACAATGAATTATGCTTATGTATTCTCCTCGAGAATCTTTTTTCTCTTTAATCACATTCTTGTATATATTCCGATACTGCATGCTAATTATTCCTAGAGATACGTTGTGTTTACATTTCCCATAATATTATTACCTGACCAGATTAGTGGTTTTGATTAAAAATTAAATTCTGCAAATAATATTCTGACCATTTGCATTCCTAAGAAGGTACAATTAGTCAGTATTTTAGTCGACTGGGATGTCGTGACTTTTTAAAATGTTTATTATTCATATTATTTACAATTAGTCATTCCAGCAGACCACAATCAAAGTCAGTTTCGCAATCTGCTGGGGAGTAAAATTCAAATCTCTCTGTGCCTCACCTAACTCTGATGTGGTCGAGGTGGATACCTAAAAGTGCTTATTTATGGCAGCACTAAGACTGTGTAAAGTGTAGAAGTACGTGGTGCATATGTTCTTGCTTGTTTCTGCTTCTGAATTTATCCTCGATTGAGACGAACGATAAAAATGACATGATTATTACATTAGCTACTTACTATTTGTATTTCACACTGTTCATGCTCCTTCCATTCGAGTAGACCTGACCGTTGTGAACTGTTCCTTCTTTGGTGGGAGCTGCAGGTATAGCTGTAACTTGCTGTAAGCACTTAGGCAATATTTGTGAATCTGGACGCTTCTCAAATATCATTTTGTTAGCGTGTATGAATATTTCGGCATCCAACATTTTATAAAGGATTAATTAGTATGCATTTATTCCCATAATGCGTCACACCTTTTGCCTCTGCTAAGGCAACTTTTCACGTTTCTTATACGATACCTATTATGTACGTGAGTGTGATTATCAACTCGTTAGACTGTTCAGGATGTGTGTAAATCTCTCTAGATTCAATTAACAGACCAACTGCACGAAGCAGAATTAACACTTACAGATAAAATTACAAATTCATAAGTGCCTAATTATGTAACTACATTCGGGTATTATTCTTACCTACATTATTATTATCAATCTGATTACTAATCCCAAATAGCTAAATGCCATCCGACGATTTTAAAGGTGGACGGTGGAAAATATTTTTATTCAGTAGCAAAAGGTTGTAGTAGTATGACATGAATAACTTAAGGACAATGTACAAATTATGCGTATTTTTCCCTGTTTATTATTTAAGTGTTTTATTTTCTTTATTGTTTCCCTGATGATTACGAAATCTGAGACAATAATATTCACAACTATTTCTCTCTTCCATTTATATTAGTTTGTCTTTCTTTGGTATGAATTTTTTTCATACTATAATGACCTATTATGGAATCATATTTCCATGGAAGTGAGTTTAATTGGATGGATTATTATTCTTCAAGGACTACAAGTTTCCTTACTTTTCCTTACTAATTCTCTCGAGTAGAACTGAAAATCTGAAAATAATTTACTGCAGCTTAATCAAACTCTTATCACATGAATTTCTTTTCATACTAGAGAAAAGATTGGCACTGGCTTTTTATTGCTTTTTTGGTATGATCTTAATTAGTGTTATTGCGAAGATATAGGGAAAGATTTCGATAAAGTCTGTAATTCAATCGCTGATGGGATAAAACAAATATGTTTGTCATTTTATGAAGTAAATACTTACCAGGCATGAAGAGGCTATTTATTTATCTATTTATGTACTTATTTTTACGTGAGTAGCACAAAAAGTGATAGCGATACAGGATGATCAAATTACTATATAAATAGATTATACCCTTCGGAGTTTTTTCCAATTTATTCATCCTTTAGTGTTTAACATAAAAATGCACAACAAGATGTACAGCAACCATTTATTAGCTCCTTAAACCTCATTAATTTGTTAAACCAGGTAGGTTTGCATTTTTCCCTTCCATGTTATAAGGAGGTAGATATAATTTAAAAGAGACCCTCTGTTCAATCTGACTCAATAATGTTTACCAGAAGAAGGAGAGAAACGGGTTAGATGACATGTGTGCATGTGAGGGCATTGTAATTTGTACTTTAATTGGTGTTAACTATAATATCTCCAGGGATAACAGCCTTGCACACTACAGAAATCTATGCTAGATATTTGAATTCCAGTTGTATTCAGTTCTGTAGGTGCATGTGAGACAATAACGCAAGCGGGTAGCTAAGCGAGGTGCAAAGGCATCTTTTATTTCAGTATTTTCTCCTCTTGTCTATGAGTGGTGATGGTAATGGACAAGACAGACAGAAAGTACACACATCGGATATCGTTAGTAGATCAAGAGTTTGGCAGCTATTGGATAAAAAACAGATTGTAGATAGTACGTATTATTTTCTATTGTGTTTTACATTGGGTCTATTAAATTCTTATTAGACGTAGCTTGAGTCAGCTCCAGCCATTATTGCTCCTCGTTTCCACACCGGCTTGAACTGGCGATCGTGAGTTTCTATCTATGTGGCCCAGTGTGCGGCTGCTATTGAAAAAGAGAGTTTACAAGTCTGTGAAAAAATGCGTGGAGAATGAGAATCATCCGCTCACTTGAGACGCAAAGGCCTAGACCCTCTCCCTGTCAGGTTCCTATTGCCGGTTGTTGCTTCTCTGGCCTACAGCATGCACGCACTAAAAACAACATCCAATGCAATTCCGAAGACTAAACCACATACCTGCGCTATAAGGAACAAAATATATACGATGTGATGCACAATAAACACTTGGCTCTTTCGGTATAATCAGAACCGCCGTGAAATGTACCTACTACATTAATACATCGAAATTGAAATAGCTACACTACACAAAAAACGATCATAGTTAGCATTGGCTATAATGCACTTAACCAACCACAAAAACCTACCTTTGTGTAATGATAAAAGGTTGCCTCTCTGTAATATTATGTAATATAAATACGTTAGATAGACCTCCTACCACTAAATACATGAAGAATAATGGGATAACCGACATTTTTGAGCATATCTTTCCACAACACATTCTATTATGTGGATATAGGAAGGCAGTGACTACATATTTAGCTCCATAATAACTATCATATGAAGAATTACCAATCTAGGAAAGGTAAATTGCTCGTTTAATGTAGTTTGTAGTAGCATTAGTGTTTCCATGTAGGTACATACCTTTACAACCCAGGAAGATTACGAACATCCTTTTGTGTGCTGTAATCTAATAGAATTAGGTCTGATATGATATACAAGATATAGGACGATATTGTGTATACAAGATATGAAAGAAAAGGATGGATGGCATCGGTCTCCGTCGTTCAGAAACCAAATGTCAGTCACCATCACGGCAGCTGCTCCAATTATTTCACACTCATGTCAGTGTACAGTGCCCGTCCAGAATGCCCGTGGCATGGAGCAGCTCTTCTTTTGCATGCTGACCTGACTAACTAACTGAATCCGTGTTGGGAGACCGATGCATGAAGTGGCATTCTAAATTACTATTACACTGTGGTCGGGAAATTACTAACGAGCTCCGGTTACGGCCACCGCTAATCACTAATATTTAGCGTATTTGTCTATCTATCTATTCCTTTTATCTCCTCTTTTCATTTAAATTACTTGCAGACAGAACTCCAGATACGCTCCGTCGACTTCCCAAGCCTTCCATCACTTACATCCCCAGATTAGCCAGATAAAATAATGTCTATAAAAGAGTACACAATTGTTGCTAATCCCAGGCTTTGTTTCCAGGCTAATTATATTATAGTCCTTCCTATTCAATTCCATTTAGCCCTAATTCCACATTATTACATCTCTACATTTCACCAGGAGCTAGATAAGCCAATAAGTTGAAGAAATAAAACAGAAAAGACAAGACAGGTGCCTTTAGCACTCTTCCCAATCACACCACACACCAACAACATTCACATCTATCTCTCTGATTGTTTTTGCTCCCTCCTCTCTCTACAGGGAAAAATAATTTCCCCATATTTCTCAACTACTACATGTAATTGAAATTCGTTCGTGTAGGATTTACCCGTGGATATAGTTCTATTGCTCTGCGTTTCGACTCCACAAACGATGAGGACATGCAGAACATACGCGTAATTGACGTAATACGTAGCAAAATACAATAAAAACATCTCATGACTAAAAACAATATATTTCACAGAACAAGAACTGAACCCGCAATTACAGATAGAATGAGCCAGTTCACTTGAGTCATGTCAAAGTCATTTCATACGGAAATAAATATATTATATCTCTTCACTGAACACGTTAGTAGGTACCTAGCAGTTGTTCTCAGATTCAATCTAACTCTGTATAAAATGAGTATCATGCTTACACTACATGGAAAATCATCCATGTATCTATAGGGATCTGTGTACCATGAATAATCTCATATTCAAAAGAGCTGCATTTAGCCTGCTGCCTACTAAAATTTAATATTGTGTGTCAAATATTTTTAGTAATCTTTTAGCACTGATAAATGGTGAACTGTATTTATAATGCATTATCTTTTGGGCAGAATATAATTCTGGCATGCATGGTTATTGAAAATATGGAAAGGGAGATCTGGATCGGAATTACTAATAATGCTATGCATAATAGAGGCAGTACAGCATTGGGTGAGAGGGAGCAATAGCCAAACAGACGGAGCATTGTGTGCATGAGTGTGCCATGTCATAAAATACAGACCATATTTTTGGGCCTTAATGAACCGTTCTCATTGAATGCTCATCAATCAGTCAGCAACTGTCCCAAAAACTGGGAAACATTAGACTTCGTAGAGCTTAGCTCAATCTTCCCCAGCAGTACAGAACAAGTCTCTCTATAGTTTCCGTGCTACTTATTACAATGTTCCAGTGGGAAGACAGCCAAAATGCCATCCATCTCTTCCTTTGGTTTTTGTGAAGACTTGCATTGGATTCAATTGCAATGTGTACATAGTTAGCAATACGTGTACATCGGCTCCTTCGTCGACTGTGTTTTACCCAAAATACAACCAACCGAAACGAGCAAGAACAAAATGTACATTGTGTACAGCTATATGCGTATACACACCTCTATGGCGTGTATGCAATCCGAAAGTTGATATTATTATGTGCAGGGTCCAATAGGTATCCGAATAGTTGCTCTTTTGACAGCTTTAGTCATTCTAGTGTTAACTATGGCCATAGTTTCCGACGACTGACATGACGTGACGCGAGTGACTATCCATCCATTTCATTGCAGACTATCCATCCGTCTTGCTCCCGTTTCTATCTCTCTCACAACTGCGTCCAACAATAATTTGACAAAAGGAAGCTGCCCAACTAGTCCACCATTTTGACGCTCATTGTGAGAATCACCGGGAATCCTCACACAAAATTCCATCTGCCAAACATCTGAAATAACTAAATCATTATTCAAGTTATCAATGGGCAATTTTTATCAAACACTACAATAATATTTACCTCAATTCCCTGGAAATATAATAATTTAATAGGTACTAAATGTTATTTCCGATGTAGCTAAATGGATAAAATTTCATCGCAATTGACTAGAATAATCCCGCTCTATAGGTATGCTGCTAATTTTTATCATAGAACATTATTATCTGGTTTGAGGTGTGTTTACTGACAATGAATTCAAGCCCTTTATGAAGCTACCCGTTTTCCGCCTTATTTGTTTCAAAAATAATTGTAGCGTAATGGCACATGCTACAAAATTAGTAAAAGGTTTCTTGTTAGTTTTATGCATGTAAATTTTAGCGCTTAAGCATTACTGAGTCAATAAAGTTAAAAATTCCTGTTTGGAAAGCAAGGTAAAAATGAAAGGAGTTATGTAAGGCAGTATATTTGTTGTGTATTACATATGTTGATAGTGGACGGATGAAATGAATGGATTGTTTATGAATAGTCATAAGTTAGGCAAAAAAGGTGAGAGATAGATCGGGAAGCGATATTGCGAGGTAGGTCCGAGCAGGCATTGTTGTAAATGGTGTAGTAATCGTAATATGTAAGTGGAAGAATAAATATTTCTAATACGTAGAGCTGGGAGATGCGAGTGGAGATAATGCAATATTTCATAGTTAAATCAACAGGAATATTATTATGATGCAGATAATATACAACCTGCTCATTGTTGGTCTGGTTTGGATTGTTAGCTGAGGTTTAGTTAGTTCCCTCCTTCCTGCCATGGCTGCTTCTGCTCCTCATCACTCTCTTTTCTTATTACAGATATTTGCCAGTGGGTCGGGTCAACTATCCTCATTATTACGAAGGCGTATCTCATCTTACACGCCACATACAAATACATAACTCCCTGCACTGAATTTCGCATTACTTATTACACTCACCCCAGAATCTCTGCTATGTAGGACATACCGGTAGTTGCCGTATAACCTTAGTGCATACTTAGGTAGTCACAATTCCCAGCACAAAAGAATTACATAATATTGCTATGTAGTACTAACTACGACTTCTGCGACTGGAAGACAGGCTGGAATGATGGTTGAACAAAGTAAAACTGGCCTTCTGCTCCTCTCTGCTAAATAGCACTCATAATATTAGTGTAAGAATTGTTATTGGCATAAATGTAGGTATAGGCACATACAGGGACTGAGTGTGGCGACTACTCCTAGCTGCTAGTCTGTATAGTGCGGATGTATGAAAGTTTGCACTTTTTCAAGAGAGCTCTCAAGGAGTTTACATTTGGTTTGTGTTAAATGAGGTCATCTATGTACTGGCTCCTAACACTTTCCTCTTTCTTAATGCTCCAAGGCATTCAGGGTACAAAGACCAACGGGACAACATGTACTAAGTACGTACTTACCATTATTACAGACAGACTCAGGCAGAAGTGGAAGCAACTTAGGTACTGCCTAGTTAGGTACTAATGCTCCTGCTAAGGCACTTATCTAAATATGTATGGGAATGCTCTGAGTTCTTTATTGCTGGAGGAACAAACCCTATTAGTGCAGCAGATGAGATTGCGTTGACAATAATTTGCTGAGTAGCAACTTCTCATGTGGTCTCCTTCGTTTCGTCTACAATCATCATTAGCATATCATTAGAGGCAATATATGTTATCCTACTTCATTTGCGTTTTTTCTTACGCATAACTACATTGTCAGTTATCTACTTAAATTATGCTCCAACGTATAAGTACAAATTATACGCAATAATGTATTGCTAAGTAAAGGTCCCACAAACATGATAAACGGCCACAAAAACTTGACCACATATTATGTCTAACTACTAATGCATACAGAGTACCTAAAAATATCAAATAAACATACCTACTTGACATAATGCAATTCTAGTTGCCTCTAACATGGACATCAGGCATTGTAGCAAAGGCTTATTAAAAGCAGTTTAATTTGATATACCTGCTTATTTTAGCGTGAACGAAGGTCTTCCATTTGCCTAACCATCCTTCTGCTTTCTTTAACACCCTCGTATTTGGTAACCTTTTCAGTTTTTAATTAATAGCGGTCGCTCTGGTTGCTTATTAGAGGAGTATTATTGCCAACGCTGCAGTTTTTGTACTTCAACTATTTATATTAATGTATGTAGTTAGATGCTTTTCTTCCTTACACAAAGTGAATTGATTTTTTTACAGACTGAATTGCTTGATAGCTTTCCAAGATGCATGGCAAAATGGCACAGCGAATAGTTGATCGTATCCAGTTTATTTTCACTACAGCTTTTGTAAGGATAATTTATCATCACGCTGTCGTTTATAATAATATTCTACGAATCAGTTTCATGTCTAATTCCAACATCCCAATGCAACATTTTTATGTTTTCCACCTTTATTGACTAGGGATGAACCGTGTATTCTGAATATTTTATAGAAGATTGACTATTTCTACCGAAAGATTGAGGCAGTTTTTCAATGAAACATATATATACAATAAAGACGGATGCAGTCTAAATAATAAATGTGAATGAATGCATTACATCTGGTGTTATACCAATTGAACACCTTCAAGCTTATTCTACAGGTGGTATGCAAAATATCATTGAATATTCATTATGTAGAAAACAACACACAACAATCACGTGGAATATGCATGTGTACTGAATGAACAGTAAGAAAACTTGATAAGAAAACTAATGAGACACTTTACTGCACAAAATAAAAAGGTCTTGCTTTGTCGTTTTATATTGTAATGTTTTACTTAATATCAAGTTCAGTGTAGGAGAATTGCCAGTACCTACGTAAGCACTTAAATTGTTGAGAAATGTTGAGAGTCAAATAAAGTTATTTGCTTGTCGCATCATATTAAATAACTATGAACAAGAATTCAATTGATGGTGGTTACTTGATTTATTACTCAACTAAAATTGAAAAATCTACTGCCAAGTGGTGTGTAATCGACCAAAGAATATTTATTTTTATCACTGAGGATAAATACAAATGGAATCAACGTGATTATAAGTTGTTATGTTATTGCCCCAGTGGAAGCGGCTTGAGCCTCGTTAGTGCAAGTTAGTCTAGACATTTTCGTATTTAACTGACTTGTTCGGATGAATGTCTAATTATTTAAGTTAGATGTTTGGCATGGTCATAAGATCCCGTCGAATGGGAAAAAAGGTGATGAGAGCAAATAAATGTCAAACAGACGCTAGCTTTTGTAGAGGGAGATGTATCAGAAATGCGGCGGCTATATACATACAATCAGTAGCCATTAGCCACTTGTCCAGAGGAATCCATGAACAGTAGAATATTATAACTGCTCATTTGGTTAGCATCCATTACTGAGTAGATTTAGAGGGAAGTCAACATGACTTCTTATGATGCAATATTATGACGAGGAATCACTAAAGGTATCTGCAGTATGTGGCGTGTATCCGCAATATGAGACACCAAGGCATTTCTTCAATTGTGCAGAGAAGAAAAACTGCACAAGGTAATAAATGACGTGGGAAAGCGGCTTAAGATCCTATAGAGAGCATACCAAGAGAGTGTAGTTGGATATTATCGGGTGAGTGGGTCTTCTGAGTCTTGTGCTGATTCAATTAAACATAGATGAACCTTCCCTCGGGCGCAGACAAATTTCAATTAGACTGCAATTTATTGTCAAAAATTATAGTTTAAGTGCAGGTAACTGGATGTAGGTAAATGTTTTGAAGGAGGGAGCCACAGAACTGGTTTGTCGGCTTAGACACTGAGTGTTTTATAGAGAAATAAAGTCAGCGATTCCATGAATTCCTGTCACTCAAGGGAAAGCCAAGCAATAAATACCACAACTACAGATGCCTACAGAGATACGGACTTTGTGAAATACTCCTTGCTTAACAGCACTATGAGAAAAGTAGCGACGCTCTACTGACCAAACTGACCCATCAGCTCCACTCATAAAACTTCGCAGTCCAGTCAACAGCTCTTTTCACTGTCAATAAGTACCTGTCCAGTTCCTGCAATTATATTATGCATTTGCTTTGCAATGCTCAATTACACAAAAAGGAGTAACGTCTCCTAACACTTTATACAAACATCAACTGCGGCTGTTTGCGTAATACTACTCACTAATACTTAGTCATGCTTCAGTGCAGTATAGATACAATTAGCAATCACAGGAGTTGTACTTCATACTCGCCTTTATGATTTCTTTGAAGAAGTCACATCAAAATGTACTCAACTCACTTAACGCAACATACTAGGCAGGTAGTAACAAACAAGCAGAAACAAGTAAATAGAAATAAATTGCTGCTGAATTTATCCAAATTGACCTTTAATCTCGCCATATTCAATTATTTTTTGATTACCAAATCAGAGAATTTCTTTATGCAGTTGTGAGTGTACAACTGTCAGAAATCCCTGTTTATATAAATCACGTTAAACTGGTATGGTCGACACAGTAACTTGGTAGTTTGGGTTGTTTGGAACATTCCAATATCCCATGGAATTCCCTAATATTCCACGTTCGCTGATCTTCCCTCAGATTTTGGTATAAAAAGAGAGCACTTCCGCTGATACAGCTGGACAATAGATCAACTGACTTGTACTAGTACTATTGGAAACCGACAACCAAACCTATTTAATAGCATACTGCATAACGTAAGTGCATAAATAGCTTATAATACTTTGTTCCTTAGCAAGTTCCTTTGCTAAATAATTTTTTGCAAGAATAAAAATCTAGCCAGCGATATTTTTACAAACAGAATGAGACGCAAATAAATAAATAACATGAGACGATTATGAAAGTTTTGCTACAGTTTGTTTCATTTGCTTTTCTTATCAATCTTGAACATTATCATTATGCTGCAACTTTTAATTTCATCAAGAATACTATTAGCGAAATTATTCTGAAGATTGTTCGCGAGTGTTATATTTGAAATATCATGTCAATAAAAATATTTAGGTACATAATTATAACTAGCCTTACAATTGCAACATTAAGTACTATAAGTACTCTAACTTAACTGTACTGCTACTATGAGAGATTCAACTCTGGCACAGAAAAACAATGAAAGCATACAAAGAGCAAGGAGGTACGCAATAAAAGTTGGAAACAAAGGCTATGGGCAAATCTGAGACTCAATCAATGAATATGCTACATCTTTGCGGTGGTTAGGCGATAGACAGAATGTCATCCCTAATGATCGTCGGGTTCTTGCAGTCGTAATATCTGCACCTCCGCTACCCTACCCTGCACTACATATAAGGTATTTATCCAGATCTTCTTGGCTTAAGGATCTAGTATATATATAAAGTAGACAACTAACAATAAGACTTTTTCTTTTAATGTTTCATAGAAAATAGTAGTGGCTTCATTGAAGATCAAAGTGGCTTTTGGTCTTTGAAGGGACTGACTGTCTATTATCTGCATTATTAGTACCGTGATCATTACGGTGGAGAGGAGTGTCGCATTTGTTGTATATCTCCAATGAAAAATAAAAAAGTCATAGAAAATGCATTTGAGAGTTCACTATGCCTGAGAGTATAGAAACCAAAGACCCGAAGGGCACATGGACTCGACTGTCTGGTGAATCAAAGAAGAAACCTTGTCGCGGGGGCCACTAAACCATCGCATACCCTGCTCTTGGATTTATTACAGTTTCTACCACAATTCACCCTTTAATGCCACTTTCAATTTACAGGTACTGTACAAATGGATTTCTGATCCACCACCATTTTGTAAAAACGTTAATTCACTTCTGATTAATACTTAGTCAGTGAAAAATTCACAGTGGATCTAAGTCACGATAATTAAATAAACTGATAGATAATAAACGATAGATAAGAAACTGAAATAATGAAGATGGATTTTAATGATTGACACAAAGATGATTTGTTCGGATAGACAATAGGTTTGGATGGGTGAGGTTGCGTATGTGACACAAGTGGCCCGGGAGGAACGATGGGACTGTGACCCATGGAATGTCCTGATTAGGGATGTTGTGCCAGGATGGCGGATATTAGAGAAAAAGTGTAAAGTGTAGCGTCAGGGACGAGAAAGCGAGAGATTTGAGGGAGGAGAGGGCAGGCCGATTTGGGAAGATGAGAGAAAGGAAGGAAGACAAGGGTGATAAAGTGATCTTCTTTGATCTCCACAAACGACCAGATCCTAAATGACCAAAAAGTGGACAGACCTCTTTGATAAATTGGCTGAGGAAACGACGAAAAAGGAGATGAAAATCTTGGTCTGAGTCCACTATCGATTATAATTTCCTTTCTTTCTTTCATGGACTCAAAGTCATCCGTCTCATGCACATCCAATGACTCCTTTGCCTCTTTTCACTCTAGCAACTCCTTATATCTCTGTAGATGCACTTCTTGTAGTACATACTAGTTCTATGGTAGACTCCCGTATATGGCCAGCCTAGATAGGCACTCCTTCATTTCATTCATTGCACCACTTCAGTCCATAGACCCTCTTCATGCACCTTATTATTATCATTAACAGTATTTCATTTCCGCAGGTTCATGTCGTCCTGTTGTCGTTATTCATTCTGCACGAAACGATGACCTACTTTAATTGGTCATCACGGAATCCCTAGCTCCACCATCCCTTATCTCTCTAATGCTATAAACGTGCTCAACCTGAATCTAAACTGTAATTACCTGGAGACAATTATTAACAATTAATTCCTAGCGATTGAAAGAGATTACCACAAAAACTTTCATTTGTAAGAGTCACAAGACAGATTTAATTCAATCCTAGACCAAAATGTAGTAGCCTAACAGTTAATAATGCTCCTATGTGGATTTCTAAGTTATTCATATGAAAACAGAAAGTCTCAAAGGAAGAAATTCGGGTTGATTTTTGGAATAAATATCGAAAATTATTCCAACTTGGCAATACTATTAGTAGTCTGCACAGAATAAGTGCAACCTAGTTTTGCTGCTATTTAAAAAAGAATGATTGTGAAGCAGGGCACCGGTGAATAAATAGGAAAGACCAAGAGAGAAAGATCTGAGAAGACAGTCTTGACTGGAGCTCGGTGGGTCGTCTCCAAACTCATGAGTCAACTGATGAAGATGTGTGCAAGTGCACGTATACCAGCAAAAGCAAAAAACAGAAATCTCAGCATGCATAAGCATAGCAAGTAGGCAAAGACACTTCTGACTCGTAACACAGAAGACCAACCAACGTAAGTGGAATGTGGAGCCCAGCCCAACGAACCCAATTCTAATAAGAAGGGAGAGATAAGTCAAGTAATGTGATGTCAACTGAACTAGAAGGATGCCAAGATATCTCGAGTGTTGGTTTCTAATGAAAGTTTCAAGTGGCAAAGAAAATGTATTGCCCCGTCTTCCCCTTTTATTTCCATATTCTGTAACCAAGATCTTGGAATTGCAAAATCCCACCAGTCAACATGCCCTCTGCTATGCTTTCTCCCACAGCCAAGGTCCAAAAGGTAAGTACGTAGGTAACTTGATCCGAGGGTCTCTCTATTTAATTTGGACAAACGAAAGTTACAGAATTCTTAAAATTCGAATTTCACCCATTCACATATTTTGTGAGACCGCTCAAAAGATTTATGACCACAAGAATTGCGTAAATGATGTATTGAGCGTCAATTGTCTTGATGTGACCAAAATAGAAGTTTTGAATAAAATAATTATTATCTGGTCTTTTAGTAGGAGATTGCATATAAATTATCGTTAGCTACATTTACTGGCATGTTAATTGTTTCAGAATATCCGAATAACTACTTCATAAATACTTGTTTTGGGTTCCATTTTATTTCAAGGGTACTGTGGTTAACTCAAGAAATTTCTTCAAAAAAAGATAAAAGTCTATAGTTAAGAAATTTAATCTACTATTACAGTTTTTTTTATTATCGCCACTGTAAGCCTTTTCTTCCTTCATTTGGTTTAATTACACCAATCTGCCCTGCTACCATATAATGTATTAGTATTTGGTTGAACGACTGTACCTATAGGCTACATACATAATTACTGGAACGATTATACAAAAATGATTTTGTTGTCAAAATGGGATATTTTTGGCATTGTTTTAGGAATGGTGATTTAGTATGAGCATTTGTAGGTACCTAGTACTAATTTGAAGAATAATAATTAGGTATTTAGTGCTGTTTTAGACAAAAAATTTGAATGGGAATAAGTAACAATAAGAATGATTCATTGCCATACATTCGGCTGTGTCAAAGTTTGTGTCTCTACTAAGTAGGGCTAAGTATTAATTTCGAGAAGAGAATGCTGGAAATAGTGAATAGGAGCACTTTGAACTGATATAATAGTAGATCTACACAGCAGTATTTGCAGTAGTGGCATATAGCTGGTTGTAGTGGCATTAGTGTATAGGAGATTACGGTAATGATACTGAGAGAGGGAAGTGAGTTTGACGAAAGGCTATTTACTTAATGCGTAAATTAATTTTAAGATACTCGAATTAAGAGTCCCTTGTGATTCTATTGAATTGAGTGAGTTGGGTTCAGTCAGCTCTTTTCGGGTGAAAACAGTTTTGAGCTCGGAAACCAAGTTCTGTGATTTCATTCATTATGAAAGAGTGAATACCCTGAATACCGCCACAGAGAGTAACTCTAAATGTCAGTTAGTCGGGTCTTAGTTAATACGCCGTTCCCCAAAAAGCAAAGTGCATCGCATACACGTCGGGCAGAGAGCGAGCCTATCCTGCGGTGTACATGTAGACAGATAGTGGCTGACAGACATGATATGGGGAGGATATTGTTGGGTTAGTTGGGCTCACTCTCGGTCCGTGGGTCTGCTATAGGATGTAAATTCACCACAGCCACTGCCTCAGTCAGTCAGACAGAGCTCAGCCACAGGATAATACATTCCATTAGGGAGAAGTAGCTCTGCTTTTAAAAAAGTCTCAGCCATGATGATGAATTTTAAGGACGAGGCGTGCAGTTGAGACGAATTCACTGATGCAGCAAAATCCTGCAGTTCTTCTCATTATAAATATGAATTTATTTGCTCGGCACTTGACAAAGATTAAAAAGGCAAACTCAAAGGTTATAACATGATGGCTGTGACATGTTGATATGTGTATTCTAACCCCTTGAGGTTGATTAATGAGAGACTCTCCACTCGCCTTCCCCGTCCTCCAATCTCCAGCTCTGTCTCCAAGAAGACGTGTGTGTCTTCGTCACGCGTCCGTCCTTCCACTACTTTCTAACAAATTTCAGTATACTTAATGAGCAAGTGTGAACTCGAGATCCTTCTTCAGTTTTCTCCGTCAGTTCTGAATCTCTCCCTTCACTTCACCAATAGAAAGCCCAGACTTACATTCTTTCCCCACTCCAACACAAACTACGTCACACCTTTCCTTTTCTCAAAAATGCATCCCTCTCCACACTCACTCTACTATCTGCATACTTAATAGACTTCTTATAGGACTTATAGTCTAGTTAGGCTGCACTAACAATGTTGTCCAAATGCACACACCACACAGCCAGTAAACAAATATATTATTAGTGTAGTGCATGGAGGAGATTTACTACTGTTAAATATATGCATTTGGGTCTGTCTTCCTTTTCCAATTTCTCCATTAGGTATTCCTCTCAGTATATGATCGTGTGTATTCTTTCCATATGCAACAACCTTCTTTGCATAGCAATGTCTCGATTCTGCTCTTCGTCATCGTCAGTTTACCCATTTCAATTGAGTCATTTTGCGTCCCTTCCCAAAGCCTCCTTTTCCACTTCCCTTGTCTCTCTCCCATTGTGAAGTAAGTGGTGCACAATTAAGAACTAATTGTCAATTTCAGGACCAATGTCTGGAGAACCGCCAAGCTCTTTCTGACAGAATATTCTATTTATCTCTTACTTTTCTCTATGGCACACACCAGTTAAAGAAGTTGTCGACCAACTTTGCAACTTCTTAATCATTATGCACTATGTTCCATTGCATCTACTATTCTGTTCCAAAGCGTAAAGATAATCTTCCATTGTTATTGTTCCATTTTAATGCAAGACACTTTCCAAGGAACAATAGACGACAGACTGCAGTTTAAGTCACTTTAATTATAAAATACGAGTGCTAGGTAGATTTTTAATCTTTTTAGCATTCATTTCATTATACATTATACTTGGATTTGTTACCGCAGTTATTTGCTATAGGGTACAATTCCGGACAAAAATGTCAGTACTACCTACTAGAGCATCCAAATACCGGTAATTTACCGTTACCGGTAATCAGAATTTTTGGTAATAAATTACCGGTAATACC
>JABASH010001454.1:0-26139 GCA_019776445.1 Tomocerus maximus | reverse complement strand
CTAGTTATTGTACTCGAGCAGAATATTTTTTGGTCACTCGCAACTTTTCCTAACACTTCACAGGAAACGGACAGAACATGACGAGACAGAAAACGAGGACAGTGAACCATAATAGCTAAATGAAACTAATACCTATTTTATCTTCGTTCAAAATATTGCACACCACCCTGACTAGTTTTGCCCGACTATTGGTACTATTATGGCGCGAACAACTGTCTAATTTACCTATATGGAAAGTGATGTTAATAAATAAAGTATCGCTAATCACTTTAAAATCTTTGTCAACAGAATCAGGCAATTCATTCAGAAAATATATCAGCGAAATATTTGTGCCCGAATTACCATCTTATTTAGCCATCTTATTATAGAGTAAAAATTGTGACCTTTGTAATATGATAAAGTAGCATCATGTTCCTAATCAAAACGATGTAAATATTTTCAAAGTGGACAAGACCAAAAAGTGACACCCATAAGTTTCTTTTGCGACGACGAGTATCAAGAAGATTTCATTCGATTTCCGCGTGTAGGATAAAACTGTATGGCAAGAATAAGGTTTGGAATGTGATGGACTGAAAAATATTCTGCCCCAGGGGGAGAGGGGGCAAATGTTATGTAGGACGGATATTACTATTTGTGGTGCTATTGGTTGTTATAAAAGATAAGGTAAGTAGAGAGAGTTGGTTTTGTAAGGTTGGTTGTCTGGGATTGTAGGGAGAGAAGTGGAGAACTGGGAAGATGACTTGACTCGCGAAACGTGAGTGACAGTAATAGATTACGTAAAGGGTTTGTCGTATCTAACTTTCATTGTATAATATGTATGTATGTATCTAAGGTATCAGATCCCCTTCATCTGTCCACATAAAAAGGGAGTACCTTGGGTAGTGCAACTGTATCGCATCACTCACATCGTATGTCGTATCCTACGAATTGCCTCGATCTATTTTCCTTTCCCTCATCCCATTGACATGAACTAAACTGAAGATTGAGCTGAACTTAACTTTACGCTATTCAACATCCCAAATTCCCATACTTAATCCAATCTGAGCTGAACCTGAACCCAAGTGAAGGCAACCCGAGTCTCTCTCCGCCAATATAATGCTGCACTTCTTTCTTTAGTTGGTTACTTATGAAAGGACAAGTGAAGGGAAGTCAAGACAAGAAATAGAAAACAGTAGATACATGCCTCTACCGTATTGCTCTGGATATATCCTAAAAGTATATCAACACTGTATATTGTTTGCCATTTGAGCAAAAAAAGAAAAGGAATCAGCAAGAAAGAAAGACAAGACACTTTTCCGCCATGCTAGGAACTAGTTACTTTTCCTCTCCCCACAGTATTCCTTATTTCCATTCCAACATTACTTTGGTATTAGCTAGGTAATTCTCTTTAACTTTATAGACATTAGAGAAATACAAGTGAGGACACCCCTTCTTGATACAACGGAAAATTTAGCCATAGCATGAAACAAAAAAGGAATCAAACCGCAAACTTTTTTCATCAATTCAACCAAGGCAGCCGTGGTAATTCAGCGAATCCGGGTAATAAACCAGGCGTGCAGAGTACTCATCTCTTAAGAGAAAACTCTGCATTCACATAATACATTGTGATAGTCAACTCATCTTAGGAAAACCGAAATTCGTTCTATCGCTCCGAATAAAGATGGGAGGGTCAAATGTCTTATATCTTTTTTCGCTCCCTCTTTCACTCCTCCAACTCTAGCTTTCTCCATTTAGCAGTGTACTGTGCACTGTAATACAACTTTTCTTGTTCTTTTCCGCTCCATTCCTTTCTTTTAGATCTTTTCCTATTCCTATTAGTTGCATAAGTACCTACGATGCTTCACAAGCCAGTCTCATAAGGGAATCTTTTTCTACGCCAAAGGACTCATTCCTTATTCTCCTAGAACTTCTCCTCCACCAACCATTGCTTAACATACAGCAATAGTACATCAGAAGATCCAGCCGTTTGTCTGCATTCTAGATGCACATATAATATATAACGACATACATACACATACATATAAGTAGTACCTACATTCAAAGAGGAAATATTTTACGAATTCTTTCTTTCTGTGGAGAAAGTATTTGCTGTGCTGAGCAGAGTAAAAAATTCATTCGATTAATCCTCCAGTCAAGTCTGTCTTGGTGTTTCTGGTTCACTTCAACCAACTAACTCCACTCCATAGTCAAGTCCGTTCCATCCTATTCCTCATATAATACTCTCTAACTCACTCCCCATGCTATACAAATAGGTATTAAGTGCCATGAATTATATGCAATGTTATTCTGCTTCTTTTCTCATCGCTTACTTAGTTTCTGTTTATACGCAGCAATTTCCCTCTTCTCTCTCATTTGGCAACTTTGCCGCACGGAAACTGCCCCGATTACTGTTCTTTGCTCTCGTGTGTGATAATTCCTTGTTGGTGTCTACTGTACACTCTGAACTCAAGAGAAGTCAAGTTCCTCTTTAGTCTCTAGTGCCATACACACTAACACACTACATTTTGTGGATTCCAGTTGAGTATGCGGTTAAATCTTCGATTTAGTCTCCCTCCTTCCCTTCTGTCACTGATATACTCTAAACTCATACATTCATTACTCATTTACACACTCATTTACAGATTACTCCGAAAACTCACTAAGTCAACTTATTTAGATTAGCTACAAGATATTTAATATTGCATTAAGCATTCCCGGGATATACTAGACAGTGTCTACTTCCTTCTTAGCATATATCATATAAAACTGATGACTGCGTAATATTAGTTGGTAGTAAAAACTTTCAGACTCTGCTCTGGAATGTCTGAAGACAGTCGGTGAGAAACTCCCCCCTTATCACCAAACTCCTAAAAACTTGAAGATCTCTTCGTCAATCTTTTCCTTTAGAATTTCGAATGTTATTGTCACTATTATAGTGTGTACAGAGACTAAAATTGCATATTTATCTCTAAGCGTTTGACTCTGTCATATGAATAGAGCGCAATGCATTTAGAATTGTGAAAAAAGTAGGTTGACTTTGTCTTGGAACCCTGAAATTCACGAGTAAAGTTGACTTGGCTAATACAATTCAAAAGAGCATCACATCAGCAGCTGCAGAAAATCACTTCTCCGTATATCCTTTTGTTCAGTTTAGTTTTAGTAAAGTCATGTCAGCTTAGCTGTTGGCTTATGATAGTGTAGTGAAGCATTGCAGGGAGGTAAAGGCAGACTACATATGCACGATACATATACAAAGACACACGCCACGCCAATCCAACTCAACAAGAAAATTCAAGTCACTTCCAGTTTGGCTTAGCCTTTTCCCCTCTCTGCTCAACATTTATAAATGGGCGACGACAACCAAAGACGATGATGGTAAAGTCAAGTCAAAACTACCGAACCGTGTATACAAACTGTCTTGGCTTAACTCTGTCTCCTACATTATACTCTATTGCTCTTTAACTACTGTATCTGTGCGAACACATATATCACAACTACTGATACAGCCCAAAAACTCCCAGACAATTCTATGAAACGATAAGCACAGAAACACTTACATGCCTTTCAGGAGAGAAACGAAGTGAAGATGCATGTACAGCTCACAACATGTATTAAACTATCATAGCCAACAATAACTCCCTATTCGCATATCCCGGCCTATACACACAATTTCTAACACCATAGGTTACTCTCCCAAACACTTTCGAAAACTAGCTACACATTTCACAAAGACAGATATGGAATTGGCAAAAATAAAGCTACCATGCATTCTTGAAACCTGAAATTCTATACAACATAGGACACATTGTAACTTTAAAGTACCTTAGCAGGCAAATAAATACATTTGAAGAAAAATGCCGGTGCAAACTGCAAAGTACTCTATTAAATCTCCTTTCAATTCAAAGTCAACATTACATACAGCTGTACCATATACTACACATCTAACTACCACCTACTTCCAACTCTATCATATTAAACTCAAATTGAAATTGACTATGCAAAATATTTCTAGTTCACCTCGTAATAGTTGGTTCCACCAAACTACTACCACAACCACCACTGTAATCATATGTAATTACCGTTATACATACGTTTTTTTTAGNAACTGCAAGCATTTGATAAAAGCTTGAATTAATTTTTATTTTTAGCCATAGTAGGGGATTTTAGGCACTGGCCAACAAAGTTTCAGTCACTAGTAATTGAATCAGTGGCTGGTCATATCTAAACTAGCAATGAAGTAATTTATTGTTTCAAAATAGACGTTTTTACCTTCAGGAACTAACTTTCTCACACCACTTGTATTTCAAAAACCGACCATATAATTGCACATATTACGTATTATAAGCTTATAGCAAGAGTCAGTGTGCACTTTTCACAGTTTTGTAATGATGAAAAGTTGTTCTGGCTTTGAATGCTTAGATTTTGGTATTATGGTTTTGTTTATAAATGGAGTGACTAAAGAGTTTCTAAAATCGACGAGTGCATAAAAGAGTACTAGGAAGGAGTATAGGTATTTGCCCATCAACTGTCTAGAATTTGTGAATCCTTGATGTGTACGCTGCATTGCAGCAGTGCAAATTCCATTTAAAAATTTGAATAACCTCTGAAGCGTCTTTACGCTTCCCTTCACGTTCACATTGAATTAAATGAAATTGACTATTATTCTTTAGCTAGACATTACGGCTAACAACTGCTAAGATTGCATATGTATAGAGAAGCCCAATGGAGATGTAATTGCATAGTAGATTCAAATTCTTGGCTTAGCTCCTAGCTAAGTATGCGTTTACCTTTGGAAACAGTAACCAACCATCATGTATGTCGTTTATATAATTTGAGTAAACATACGTATTATGGAAAACATGAGTTCATGCGAGAAGGAAAAGTTTTACGGTCAATTTATTTTTGATTGTATGCCTCCCAGTAGTTCAATGAAAGTAAAAGCAGTCTTCCAAAATCAAAAGGACTATTTGCATGTGTACTTGTAAACCAAATTACAACTTGAATCTACTCCACCAAAGGAAACCACAAGATTGCAAACGGAGATACTCTCCCGTAGGTACATTAAACCCTTTTTATTTCATTCGTGTACTCATTAGAAAAACTCATACTCGTTTAAAGAATCTCGTCTGAGATTTATAGTAATCACAAAGATTAAATATTTTCTACACCCATTTGAGAACTTAAAAGGATATATTAAGCGTACTAACTAATAGGGCAACGTAAATTAAGCAGATTCAAGTTTGGTGGTATAACTGCTGTGGTGCTGTGAAGAATAGTGTTAGTATAAAATGTATGCAATAATAATATGTCACTGTAGTAGTGTGTAGGGAATGGAGTGGTTTGCATAGACGCTTTGAAAACATAGCCACATAATAAAGAAGTCACTTCAAGTGTTTACATTCCAATTTGCATAATTGTCTAAAGTGGGTATATTGGTACCTACTTAATTACAACTATGAAGTATGACTATACTCTGAGATTTAGAGTGGAGATGCTGCAATCTGTTCGTTAGGAATTTTCTTGGTCTCTAATAGTAAATGTCTTTCATTCTTATAAAAAGAAACTTCCATGCATGCAGCGTAGGTATGTTAAAATGGAGCTTTGATAGCGATGCATAATGTCCGTGCCTATTTCTATGAAGTATATCAAGTGCGTTAGAGAAAAGTTTGAAATGCTATGCGAGATTTAAATAGTTTACGTATGTATCACGCTCTAGTGGTCATTGGGTTGAATTGGAGGGAAAGTAAAAGGGAAGTGTAAGTATCTGAAAAGGAAAGCGTTTACATTTACATTCGCTAAGCAATTTGTTCAATAAAGGAGAGGGAATGTAGGAGCCAGGAGTTTCTCTCAGCTTTTGCTTGTCGAGTAATTTGCATTCTTTAATTTAGTCTGAGCGAGCGACAAACGACGAAATTTTGCTACGATAAGTATAGTCCTTTAGTATTTCCTATTCATTTAAGCCGTATTGTAGTAGGACTTGTATTTTCCAAAAGTAAAGAGGAAACTGTGAAATGAAAATTGGTGAGAAGAGCAGACAGTTCGGCCTGCCAAGTAGAAAGCTAGCTTAATCCTATTTCAACAAGTACAAGCGGGACTTCTCTCTATATTGTAATGCATGAAATGGGCAGAGGAACCGAGGAAGAAAGCAAAGGGAAAGCGTTTGTCTCGTATATATGTATAAGTTAAGGTAGTCTAGTCTCTGTCGAGTCAAGATAGAACAAACTTGGGGAAGTAAGTAGTAATGGAAAGGTAGTAGGTACACCTTATCACAGAGTACACAGAAAAGTCACTAAAGGTCTTATTCCTCAATTCTCCAACTTTTCAGTTTGCCACGTAGTAAAATGTGCAAATTGTCCTTTTCATCCGGAACTTTTCACACCTATGTTAAAAGGACAATAAAACTAGATTCCCCAATTTAAAATCCTTTCATTTCGGCGTTTTCTCGTGTCTCCGGAAATGTCACGGAACACTTATTGAGACAGTAGTCTTCTTACTACACTCTTGTACATATACCTCTTCCTAGTCCCAACATTGCCATGAAAATACCTCTTTAGTACCAAACATACTATACTTACTATTTACACAGTCAACTATATAATCCCTACCTACCGTCTTAAGTCAACTTATAACCGCTGTATACTACCAACAGAAGTCCTATCTATACACATTCTAGAAATTGTTTCCGTGTAGGATCTACGCTTCTATCAACCAGACACTTAATAGTACAACGTGTACCTTTGTTCGCGTTACCTTTAGCACACCTTTGCAATATTGCTGTTCTTAACAAAGTATATATGTGACAGTCTCGATGAGCAATCATGCTATATGAACAGATGGGCCCGGCCATATGAGCATTGCTCTTAATAACCGGACAATAAGACCTATTGTCATCGTCGTTAGTCCATAGGAGCAGTCTCGATTTCATGGTTTTAGAAAAGTAGATTTCATAAGTTGTATAAAGTTGCGTTTGCAGCTATTTAAGCTTTTCTATCAATTTATAAAGGTATCGATTTAAGGTCTAAAAGTGACGTGAGTATAACTGGATATGCACATTTTACAGTTTCTTGTGTGGCAAAACCTGACCTGGGTGACCAGTTTCATTGCGACAAACCATAATGGCTTCAAAAACATGCTGTTGCATTACTACATTTTTCCCACTTTCTTTGTATATGAGGTTTTCGATTCCATTTATGCTTGCAACTTTATACAACTTCTACATTCTAGCTTTCCTCAACCACTGACATCATCAACTACTTTTCGGGCTTTAACAATTTTGTGCTAATTTTTCAAAATTCTTATTACTTGGAAATTTAACAGCATAAAATCCCAGAAAAACAAAGTATATACTTTTTGTGATACAAAATGTCATGATAATTTCATGATTTTATCTTTTCCTACTAATTACCTATAGGTATGTATCGTGCAATATAACCAATTCTCATGCCGCATTTGACTATTTTCAACTATTTATATAAGAATTGTGAATGTGACCACAATACCATATCTATTACCAATGGTATTGGAATGAATTATTGAGTTATTGAAATCAAGACTGCTCCTATGGACTAACGACGATAGGTCTCATGACCCGGCCATATAAGCATTGCTCTTAATGGCCGTGCAATACGA
Organism: Tomocerus maximus; assembly: GCA_019776445.1. Lineage (NCBI taxonomy): Eukaryota > Metazoa > Arthropoda > Collembola > Entomobryomorpha > Tomoceridae > Tomocerus > Tomocerus maximus. The sequence continues at coordinate 18,531 of JABASH010001454.1, read as the reverse complement.
CCTATTATGGGGTGACTGCTCATCGAGACTGTCACATATATATGGTATCACTAATACCCTGTGCTTTCTCCACAATCTCTTCATAAATCTTGCGTCCTCGCCACTATTCCTCGTTAGAGAAAAATCCCGTTTGAATACAGAGGAAAACGCAAACGAACCTTAACCATCGAAAATTTGTGGACTCCAGTTATAATATCTTAATATGCAGACTGTCTATATTGTTACTAATAGTAGAAGAATCCATGTCATAGTCGTAGAGTCGAGGAATAGGTACTCCGAGAGAGAAAGGACAGAATTGAAAGGTCTTGTAATACTGACGTAAGTCTCTTTACCTTTCTCCTGTTTCCTTTTACTCCTTCCACTCGAAAATTCAACTGCTACAATGCTCAGTGATGGAGGAGGGAGTCTCTCCCACACTGCCACATGCTACGGTGAAAGGTCTAGAGAAAGGGAAGCCGAGTGCACTAAAGGCTGGAGAGAGTACGAAGGACGAAAGCAAAGCAATGCAGTTCAAAGGAAAGAGCTCTAAGTATAGTACATACGTATTTAGTGTGCGAGTGAAATGGAGGGGTTCAAAAACCCGAAGTGGCGTATCCCGGGATACGGCAGGCCAAAACTAATCAATGACGGGAGGCAGACAAGTCCCGATTCGGGAATATATTTTGTCCCACAAAAAGTCCTTTTCCTCCTTTACTACTACTACGATACTACTTACTACAAGTTCACATATATGCTAGAGCTTACATAAATAGTATATGCGTACTTTTGCTACTCAAAGCACGTCAGACCAAACCAAGTCAATTACTAGTTTACTGTATTTACTACTTTAAACTCCAAACGATGAATAGCAGAGCATTGCTCAGATGCACACTGGAAGTGGAAATGTAAATAAAACCGCCGCCTTCCTTGCTCGTCTATCTCTTTCCTGGAGTTTCTCCACTGAGGTGATACACATGCTACATAAATACGTATAAATACACCGCATATCCAACCTTTAGTTGACATTTCTTACATTAGCATTGTAAATATCTGTACACAAAAAGATTGTAATGCTATAGGGGAAATAGAAATTGTAGGAATGCTATATGCACACAAAGGGAAGCTGAACATGAGCTTTCTCAATCAGATTCTTCAGATCTGTGCTCTCCATTGCTTTATTAGATGGGTTACATGGATACATAATAGGATAGAGCCTTGTTAGCAACGTCATCTCTTATGTGCCTACATCCATATGTATATTTTATGCGTAGCTCCAACCAACCTCCATGCATACGCGAACTGCTCTTCACTTTCAACCTCCACCCTCGAAGTGGGAACGAGAAAACTCGTCCACAATAGAAAAAACTTAAACCTCACGCAGTCAGATTGTTATAAATATATAGAGGATGGTGCTATTAGCTCAAACTACCGAACTCACCTTACAATATTTTCTCAGTAGTTCCGTCCGACCATGGGGTGGGGAAGCATGCAATAGCCGACAACGGACTCAACTCAAGTGAAACTAAACTGACTCAAGTATTCCACGGCATGCAATGCGTTATGCTTCACATCCCGTATAATAGCACTGCACCGAATTCTCACTCTAAACATATCATTCCTAACCTCTTTCTTTCTTTATCATTCATTCCTCTCCTCTCATCTGTCTTCCCCAATTTGCTCCGTTGTGCACGGCTACCATTTTTCTCTGCTTATCATCTTCCGTCGAGAATATCATCATTCCTATTGCCTACAACTACTCGACACATACATAACATACGCAAAATCTATATACCTATAGCATATATAACATTTGGTCCTATACTATATTTATTAATATATGTAACTTCAATAACTTGTCATGTCAATCTTAGAATTTCTCTTCGCGACTCGACTGTAAACTTTCCAACTCACCATCTTCCATATCTTTGGATCATATAGGCAGTTGTTTCTTTGCACTAAACATGAACTCTACGTGTGTATTATATAATGTAACATCCAATAATGCCTAAGGTTGCATTCTTAGCACATATCACATCACATTTACAAGTCCTGTCATCTGAGCCACTCGACTGTCTCTTAGTATATCTCATAGATTTACGTTTCCCGTCAAATCAAGTCAAGTTAAACTAAACCTGCACGAAACCCAAAGCTGTTTCACCAGGTACATCATCCTACCTCATACTACTACAAATTCTTTTTTTATAAAAAAGCTTCTGAACTTTAAGGAAGCTTTATCTGCCATATGAATGCCAAACAAAATGCATCTGCTAAAAGAAAGTTTTGCAAAGAGCTTTATAATGAACATTGCATCAGTCACCAGCAATATTAACCATTATTGCACATTCTATTGTGAAGAATTTTCTACAGTTATTGCGATTTCATACCATAGGGCACAAAATAAACTACTTTAAATGCTATAATATTATTGCAGGCAAAATATTTAATGTAGTGTATACAGGAATGTTGGATGAGTATGGAGATTAGAGGAGAATGGAACATTAGAGAGCAATTGTGATGGTATGTTGAAAAACAAGTGAAGCTAACTGAGCTTTTCTGGAATTCTAGCTGTCACCAGACCACTCTAGTGCTATTACTAGAGTTCCGACAACGAGCCACTTCAGAATATTACTGTAGTGTCTAGTAATGGTTGCTGATGTGATGATAGTCAAAGTAGAACTACTACGTAGGACTACTTGTGAATACTCAAAATTTGTTATGTCAAGTCTAGAAAAGTCAAGTCATGACTAGTATAAAAGACGGGACTGGAAGTCAGAAAGTCTCGGCACAGCTAAAATATACTCTTAAGTAATAGAATGCAGGACCATAGATTCTTCTTATGTCATCTACTTCCCTGTACAGAATAATATGTAGTGTGGCTGGGTTTGGTTTGATCTGCGTTGTCTTTCTGCAAGCAAAGTATCAACTAAGAATAGCGAAAAGGAAGGCAAAGTAAACTGAAACCACGACAGGAACCCAAACCTTCGGAGACGAGACCACGGGACGGGAAAGAAGGGAAAGTACGAAGGCGAGGCGATGACACGACTACTGATTCACTACTTTCACCAGAGTAAACTCTTCAGTTTGTGTAGCGTCCCTTTGCTTTGCTACAATGTTATCACAGTAGTCAGTAAAACTAAAAAGTACATGTGCCGTATTACTAACATTAATAACTTCGGGTTCAGAAATTAGTAGCTATTCATAAAGTGGACAATGACTTCCCCGTTATCTTCCATTGAAATATCCTCCATCTTCCATTGAATTTATCTTCCATTGAAGACAATTTTGCTGGGCTAGACGATTTGGATTTCGAAAATGTGCTAATATCCTTTGACACAGGTAAGATATCTACCATTAATCTGCATTGTATTCCCCAACACCATCATTCAAATAACTGGCAAAAACCTTTTGCTATCTGTAGATAATTTATAACTTAAACATTTATTACCTTTGTTTATTTTTGGAAATCGACTGCATAGACTCACGAAGTAGAAAATAATGTTATAACTATTATAACTATAACTATTATAACTATAACTATAAAATAACTATAAAATCAAAGACAAATGAAGCAATTTGGAAAGGAAAAATATGGACAAAATGAAAAACATTTGATGATTTCCTCAAAATAATAAGCCTGGGTTACTATTGTGAGTTTCTCGGTATTTAGAATGTAGAAGCCAAAGTAAAGTCTACATAAATATAAGTAGACCCGCACTGTTGTGCACTGTTGTGAGTTGAGTTTGACTTGAGTGTTGAGTATGTAGTAGCCTTTCTTTGCCTGATCTTGGTTTGCTCTAAGTTTTGCTACAAGATACATTGGTACGTGCATGTCAACGGGTTCTTTCTGTGAGCTACGTAAGGTACATAAGTAAACATAGTTTACAGTTTTAGAGTCTTTCCTTGTTATTATGTTGGTTTCTTATGCAGTAGGTAGCTTATGATAAATAATATGAGTATATCTAAACAACGGACGTTTTATACAGCGGGAGATAAGAGGACAACGAGTCTGCCATCACATCAACGCAAAGAAAAGGACTGCATACGTTACAGATAAATCTATGGAACAGTTAGCTACCTATGTACATAGAAAGTAGATAGTAGCACACAACTCTCTATTTACGTACGTGAAGTAGAACCAGTCTCGGCGAACAAGCAATCCATCCAATCCACATCCACCTACTTGGAGACTTTGGAGAATCATGTTATCTCCTATCTTTCTCTCTTCCCCTTATTTACTTTGTTTCTCTCTCTGTCTCTATCTTCCCACTAGAAAGTACTAACTCTCTCACTACACTTACAATACATACACACAGTTGATTTTCGTTTATTTCACATTTTACTCACACTAAAGACTCATTGAGTATCCTATGCATAAGACTCTCTCTTAGCGCCTGGCGTTACTTACACCATTGCGTACAAGTCTTCACACTTTCTCCACATTATTTACCCATTTCCTTAGCATTTACTTCTTACTGCATGCTATTTGTATTACAATCAAGTATCGAGCTCTGCAAAACAACTGTAACTTCCCTTAAAATTCCTCTCTTCTCCATTCCTTTAAGTATATACGTTGTGTTTGACTATTTACTCGGTTTTGTCAAGTACTTGTGCACTCTATTTTATGTACATTGTCTCTATGTACACTACAGTGCTGGAAAATGTAGCCTAAAACAAAGACATACTCGCTCCATTTTATTCTGTTCTATTTCATAGACGTCAGCTTTAGTGGATTTGATTTCCTCTCCGATCCTGTCCTGTCCGCAAATTGCAAAGAACAGTAAGTAGAACGACAAACATACCTATGTAGACAGATATACATATGTATGTACTTTACATACTACAAATAAGGATTTAGCGACACACGAAGCCGTAAGCTACGCCCCTTTCCAGCTTTCACCTAAATTATTATGTATGTATGTATTTGTATCTGTGCTATTTGTACTAGCCTTTGAACAATAGTCGGAAATACTTTGCAAAATATGTGAAGCATCCCTAAAGCACAGTTTGACACGTCAATCTTTTAATATCCATGCTGATGCAGAAAAGAGAATTGGAAAGCACAAAGAGTGAAATAAACCAGTCAATACATAACATTTTGTGGTGCTATGTATTTTCAGCAGAAGTGAAAATGTGTTTGGAGTGGAGAGAGGATGAACTAGGAAATACTACTCATTGCACTAACCAAGTCTGTGTATTTTGTATGAAAGTAATATAAATGCCAAGTTGAAGCAGACAACAGTCATCGCAATTGCATTGGTCGGCAAGTCTTTTCTGTCGTGTATGTTAATGTATCTCTCCTGACAAACTCTGTTCAATGACAAAAGTGAATGTGTATTTTGTCTTTTTCTACCCGTTTCATTTCCATAGTACACAGTAGACAACTTTTCGAGCAATCCAGTAGAATCGTAGAGAAATTTAATACAGACATGATATGATGCAGATGAGGTAGTCACATCCTACGCTCTCTAACTTGGTATTTTCAGAGAAATGCCAAAGAGTTGTGATGTGATGTGAGTCACTAATGTAATTCAATGTAACAGCAAGAGCAACTCTAAATAGTTGGAGGAAGATGGAGAAAAAGAGTCGACTGCTCCATAGACTAATATTTACAACCATTTTCTCTACAGTACGTAACAACCCAACTGTAACGTAATGTACACATAACAGGTCTCATCTCATTCTTCCATTTTACACAACGCACACAATGACACAATATTTCGTTCTCGTTTTGTCGTGACGTCCATCCATGCCATGTCTTGTATTTTTTCCTTCCTCCTCTCCCTATGTAAAGACTCTATGTTCATTTTGTGACATTGTATTGTGATGTGATGCGATGTGTTCTGAGTCCCGTAATATGACTACAGGCCAAAATGAAACTCAATTTCAAAGCTGACACGATAGGGCGGACGAGTCTAATTTAAAATCCTTTTCCCTAGTTTTCCAAGAGGTGCAATTCTCATTCTCTGCTTCATTCGATTCTTTCCCGTCTCCACTCTTAGCATATACCACTCCTTCTTTACTCTCTTACACCATCTACTCAATTTACTCGTTTTATTTTCAAACTACATTTCCACTATTCTCTACCTTAAATCTCTCCCAACTTCTATTACACCCAGCAAAGGGACTTTGTAAATGCTACTATATACTTACCTCAACTAAAATAGGCACACTATACTTTTCTATTTAGGCTGTTATCGTCTTCCATGACTAACTTAAAAATCCAGACATCTCGAAAATTAACGTTTCTACGCTTATTACTATACTAGACAATATTTTTGTCTTTATATCCGTAAAATGTTTTGGAAACATTAACAATTTTTCCAATATAAACTAATTCAGGTGCCTGTATTTCATTAAAGACACTGTTGAAAGCATGGTTTGAATACTTGAAATTGTAATTAGATGTTTGACAACAAAATAATAGCTCATTATTAATTCAACCCAGTATGTAGGGAGAATATAGTTATCAACCAACCCATACGTTTTACGTAGTCTTGAAATTAGCATTTATAGGCTTTGTGCAGTTGCTCATACATTCTTCATTTGGCGTAATGTGAAAGCTCCAACCAAATTTAAATCAGGCACATCGACTTTGGCTGTCGTTTGTAGCAGATAGGATTGAGTGAGACGAGTGCGGGATCCTATAAAGGTATATTTGCTTACAAAGTTTCCGTCTTTGAAATAGGGTGGTGAAAGCGGAAAGCTTTTATTGAAAATTATAATCGAATTATTGCTGCGGTGGTAGTTCGCCGATTCTATCTTCATGATATAATCCTTCCCACCCGCCAATAACTAATCCAATTTGCATAAAGGTACAGACGGTTCGAATGTAATGGGAATCTTCACCAATCTCCCTGCTAACTATCTCCTTTCACCATTTACTCATCTTCATGTTTTCCATTATAAACATCCATTTTCTCCTTGTAGCTTTTTCCAAGTATTAGTAAACGAATCTGTACTTTCCTAAGTAATTGCAGCTTTCACAAAGGCTAATACAAAATCAATGCCAGCTTTCAAATGACCCTTTCCTAAGAGATAAGTAGTTTCACATTGTTGGTATCCAATAGAATAGAATACAATTCTAATCTAATTTCAGGAAATGTGTATTGTCTCATAAGAAACATAGATAAAGGCATTCTAATTTCAGTAGAACAATTCAACACAAAATGCCCACATGGAAAACACGCTCTACTTAGTAATTATCATTTCAGTGTAAACAATTCGGTGTATAGTAATTTTTGTTATCTGCTTCTATTGCGAGTGCGATATTATAATAGTGATGTGGTTGGGATCCAGCATACTTTTATACCTACCAGTAGCTTTGGGAATTATATTTGACAGTTATTTTTGCGAAGAAATGTTGTTTTTAATGTATGCGTAGAAAATATGATATGGTATAATAGGCCATAATAGAAAGTGAATGTAGAACATTATTAGTATGCTTAGCGATTAAAAATTGGAGTTGGAAGTAACTAATATAGTTTGTGTACTACAAGACTACAATCATTCCTCCCACTGTTCCTTTCCAATGAATAAAGTGAGAATTTATGTTAGTGCCTAGGATTAATTTCCTCTAGAGAAAAACAGCATTTCGTATGCAAAACTCATCGTCTTGTAATAAGCTGACGTTAACGTTAACTCGTAGGACTCTGTTTGAGTTTTTGTAGAGTAGAAACTTAACTTGACTACAAATAGATAGATACATACATGTAAAAGATACACTTGAGTCTGTCTTGCCTGAGTGTATCTGTACTGTCTCTTTGTAAAGTATCACCACATATATCAAAGAATATATCTTTTAAGCGTAAAGTTCATACATGTATATGAACCCAACTCCAGCTCTTCTAGATTACAATAGTCCATATGTTATCACAGGATTAATTAAAACAAAAACGGGATTTCACTCTCTACTTCACTCTATCCTATCATCCATTTTCGGGCTAAGTAGGCAGTCGACTGGTCCTAGTGAGTAGGTATAGCTTCCAGCAAAGTAAAATAAACTAGAGGGTTTAGGCGAAAGAACTACACTGAACTGGAACATAATTGCTTCCAGTCTCTAAGCTCACGGTAATACTTTACTTCACATACATTAAACTACCTACCTACTTTACATTTCTGCGAAAGACAAGTAAAGTAAGTCGGCTTCATGTTCATTGCTCCTCTTCAATTTTACACTCCTACACTCCCAAACAGAATAACCCACCTACATTCTCATCCTCTCCTCCATTTGTCCAAATACATCTTTTTACATTTCCTCACTCACTCACTAACTCATAGTCAGTGTCACTACTGAGCTTTAAATCTTTCCTTTTAAGTGCACACACACGGACGGAATTGTGCACGCGTAGTGTATCCTAAACGCTTAATTACAATATTATTCATATGAGTTAAAGAGGACAGCTTAAGTGAGTTTTGTAAAGTATTATAAATTACAGGGAGATAGAGTCTTGACGCTCGCACATTAACATCTCTACATGTCGTGATCTATGTGGAGTACCTATAACACACTATTATTATATAGTATAATGCAAATAAATATATTTATGTATTATATACAGTTAAAATTCACATAGCCCATTAAATAACATAAACAATCATTTTTCTCTCCTTTACATGTGTATAGGAGGTAATAAAGCAACACAACAACAAAGTAGCCACAAAGTACACGAAACGAAAAGTTGTGGACAAAACTAGAAAATTTATGTATCTACTAACTGAAATACATAGGGCAGACTGAAAAGTAAATGAAGTATATATAAACGGTGAGGAAGAAGGCGGGCACACGTTTGCTCTGTGCACACATAACAAAGTAAACACTTTTAGTATACATAACTAATGCTCACACTCACTCTGAACAGATTGTAAGTATGTAGAATGAGGAGAACGCAGCGGTAGACGACGGACAATGCAAAGATATACATCAACTCTCTCTTATTGCATACCAATTTAGTAGTGCTACTTTCTCCATCTATAACTTATTATTTACACCGAGGCATGGAAAGCTGAATCATAGTGTTTGTTATTAATACATAATAACTATGATGCGTCCTCCTTCCCTCCTAACCCTCTATAGCTGTCCGAACAGAAAATACCCATGTACATAATACCGGAGTTTTATTTCCCATTCCCCAGTGAAAATTCCGAGCTTGTACTCCGTTATGTTATGTTTGTATGCATGTCGAATCTGAAGATAAACTGCAGTCGTACTATACATACTTAGACACACAAAACAACTCGGCTCAGGAAATGATAAACGGAGACCTGGAAGGAAATCCAAACATAATTTATTTCTCCTGACCATACCATACCAAACCATACTATGCAAAACCATGACACGCCATATTTGTACATTAGCTACTACATATATTATACACAGCCATGTAGAGTGAGATGGTGAACTTTATATACCTTATACCATGTTATCATATACACATACTTTCTAAATAGAGATACTCTAAATACATATGCATAACATATGTAATAGTACACATCTGATAAATTACATCGAAAATATACCTTCCAGGAGAAAACCTTTCAGAATTCAATTCAATTGAATATTTACCTACACCACATACAAATACACAAAGGCAAAGGTGTATCGGTATTTCTCCAGGCATCTCATTCTTTACTTTACGCAGCTCAATTTGCTCCACTATTTTTTTCACATTCTATCACTCAACTTCCAAACTGTTCCTTTTACCTTCATTTAGATACAGATTCTCCTATTATTTTCAACCATACGCTACATATACTCAAATACCAAAATATATTCTCATGTCTCGTTTACTCACGACTGTGCTTTACATAGCTCAGAGCGTACAATAAAACTATCTACACTCCACACAACGTAACACATCTATCCACCTTTCCACTCTACTAACAACCACTATCACAAAGTGTATACAAATAAAAAGGAATCTCCATAAGCAATCTACATTACACCCTCTCATTCCTAAAAGGACATCCTAAGCAAAACAGTCTTATAATATTTAACTTTCTGTTTGGAGAATACAAAATACAGAGTATATAATTGGCTACCTATCACACATTTTCCTGCTATATCCTCCGTATTTTTTCACTGGGGTAAAAAGAAAATTCCACTTCCAACCAAACGGTACACAGACTCGTTTGATTGGACTCACAAAGAATTTTCTCCACTTTCTAAGCACTTTCTCTTTCCAATCGATGCATATATTCAAAAAAAGCTGCAGAACAGCAAAAAATATCAATAGCAATTGCAAGGGCGATAGAACTTTATTCTTGAGGCGATTCACTTCCATATCCCATGGTATTCATCCATCTTGCAGTCTGTCCCTCCCTACCCAATATTCCTATATATCACAGTAAAAGTGCCTACGATCTCAAATATAATACCTCCATGTGTTCAACAATTATATCCCCTTTATCCACTGGTATATAAAGGTAATAACACAAACCTACGTTTCACATAACAATTTTACGTGCGTTATTTAAGACTACGCACTGAGGTATTGCAACAAAGTTACGCTATAACTTATAGTAGCTCTATGAATGCTTTAATCCAAGAAATGTCTAGCAAGATATAGAATCTGCAAAAATAGATTCCATGTGTTATTAGCCGTAGCTAGTGAGTGAAGTCATTCTCGGCATCCATAACGCCTGTTTTAAACAACTATGCGTCATCTGGTTTCCCTCAGCCTTCGAATAAAACTAGGATGGGATCGGGATGACCACGGCGCGACGGAAATCCATACTAACCTGATTTAAAGGATACATTAAAGAAGATCTCGTGCCATGCATGACTCAATGGCAGCCCATGGTTCCCTTTGCTATTGCAAAGCAATCCAACCGCTAACTCAAATGCTTCACTTGACTTTGACTTTAGCTCTGTCTCTACAAATCCAAGTTCCATTTCATCCATCCCTATCGCTCTAACTAAATAGTCTAGGAACATAAAACAAGCATTGTGGGCTCCCAATGGATTCAATTCAACATCCTTTGTCTTTTACGTACCGTCAACCGTAAAAATGCTTCAGTTTGCTTGGCTTACCCAGATCTAGTGGGAAGTGTGTAATATTGGACTTTCTCGACCAGTCTCCCACTCCTACCAGTTTCCTCTCTTATCTCCCTAGTTTTTTGGAAAACCTTTTTTCAAATGAAATACTACGTGAAGAGCGTTAAGTCAATTTGCGACAGGATGCTCTCCGTGGCATAAAGATAGTAAAAGTCAGCACTAACTCGACTTGATTTCCAGCAAGAATACACCAAGACACATTACTCTCAAGAAGCCTTAAAGTTATTTCAAACTTTAAAGGGGTTGATTTGTTCGACTCCAATCTTGCAGCAAAGTAGCCCTAAAATTTATCTTAATGGTTCAGTTTAGTGTCATACCTCTGCAGTATTAGTCTAAGAAGGGATCAAGTTTCGGAAATTCACACCACATTATAGTACAAAGTGGTACAAAGTATCTTATCTTACAGAACATTATCAAACCTCAAGTAAAATCAGCTTGCAGTTAATAATTCTTAAATATGCTGACATTTGAAACCACTTTACGGCTTGCCTAAATACAAATGTGGAAAAATTCCCACAATTTCTTATGCAAAGCAGGTTTTTAGAATGAATCCCAAGTTTCAAGACCAAGATCAGTAGCAGGGACAATATAATGTGTGATGTATTTATGAAAACAGTGAGAAATCTAATGGACTCTAGGGAAATGGAGGAAAACATTTGTAGACATTTTTAACCGAAATCGAATTAGTGTGGAGGAGTTTGTGGATGCCGTTTCTCGGCTAGTTTCCAAAATTCAATTTGTCACAACGACAATATTTGTCAAATTTCGTTAGCCACTCAACTCAATTCGAGGATAGAACAGCCGGCGAAGACAGAGGATACCACAGGAGAACAGCGGATGCCAAGTTCCATATAAAAAGGGAGGACAGGATGACAGGATATAAGGAAGGAAGGATGAACACAGTGCGAGAGACAGCCACAGCTTGCAAGGATGAATGAAGATGAACAAGCTTCTTAGTGTTGCTTTTACTTTTACTCTCACAGTTGGTAAGTGAATGTAGAAGTGATGTGAGTGAAAGCAAAGCACATAAGTACAAGACTATTGGGTATACCGTAATTTGTGGCAGTGTCTAAAGAGACATATAATAATAACGCCTTCTTTCCGCGGACCTTATATTTATTGTCAGATACCTAAGCACGGGTCGCTAAGTATAGGATGTATGTCTGAGAATGTATTATATTAGCCCATTGGATTAGTTGACGTTAAATAAATGAGTTAATACATACGAGACACGTTCACAAACGCTCATTCTTCCCGTCCTCAGCTAATTACACACTACATTTTCCGCCCAACTGACATAGTGCCTTTTATTCCATTTATAATGCTACTTCTCCTACCTCATACTCAACGAAAGAAAACACAAACATTCTTTATTTTCTGTTAGATGAGGAACAAAAGTAGGAACTGAGGAATAAAACAAGACGCGAGTCGACATGACATGCTACGGCAGCTGCCGTTTACTCCTAATTCTTTCTCCTAATACAAAATCTTGTGTAATAAGAAATTATATCACATTCTCCACAGCTATGTATTCACACAGGAGACTAAGAGCCAGGCAAGAAGAAGGATAAAAACAGAACGAGTGGAAAATTGCTACTAACTCTATAGATATAACAGAGAGAGTGAAATTGCTAATGGAAGTTGAATGTAGAACGCTGTAATATTAATCATTTAGTCATGTCAGAAGTTTTCTTTAGTATTTCATTCCAAGTCGTATTTCTTCTATCTCTTTGTGTAGGTTATTCTACCCCTTTGGCCTGTTTTTGTTTGATACAGAGTGCCATGCCCTCGCTTGGCTTGGCCTGTTGCAACTCAAAAAGAATTACCACCAATTTGTCAACTACAGAAAAGTTCAGAATGTACTACTATTCGGTACTAGACCCTCCTCTTTTACAATATTTGCACCAAACTCACTTTCACAATATTCCGGTGCACTTTCAAAAACTAGTGGGTTTTGAGGAAAGAATGCTGGAAGATACTAGCCTTATACAGTTTTTAAGTAATAAACCATGTGCAGAAACTTACATTGTAGTCCAAACTGCAGAAATCTTATAATAGAAAGCTGTGGGATGAATGCAAGCACTGATGCAGAGTCCAATGTCCAAAGGATAAACTCTTTGTCCATAGATACATACATACTATATATTCATATAAGTTATCTGTAGCACAAGAAAGGGCAGCAATGAGACGTCATCGTAAAAAATGACCCACAAAATTGCTCAGAATTTGTTTGCCAACTAACTGGAGAGATGATAGTAACTTTTATTACATAGATTAATCATGCCTGTAAAAAGCAAGGGACACAAAATGAGTTCAGTGCAGACTGGAAGAACCAAGTGAGGCGTACATAGGCAAGGCTAGACGAAACCAGAAACTACGTAAGAACTATTAACTAAACTTACTCAGCTGTTGTACTATGCTCCATCATATCATCAGTCTCAAGCCTCTCTCCATTATCACTTCATCATTTATGTTCACTACGCAAAAAGATACATTAACATGAGTCTAACTACCGCTTCTAACTGTAATTAGAGAACTAGTCGTACCCTTATGATATTTTCTCCCAATTTACATTAATTTCATCAAATGGAATGCCAGATTTACTTCTATCATCCACTATTCTATTATCTCTGTGTATGAGCAAAAACAAATGTTAAAATAAATAGAAACGACATCTCAGCTAGTTACTTTCGCATTAGATCAACTGATTATCATGGTATTTGAGTATCTGGACAACAAAACTCATCATCATCATATTATTACGTAGAATAAAGTCATAATATAGGCCATAGCTTCACTCTCCAGCTAAGAATGTTATCTTTTCATGGCCTGATTAACATTAGAGCACGTTTAGAATTTCACATCTTCTATTACTACATAGTCGGCAACACAATCTACGATATTGTTCTGCTATGATCTCGTTATTAGCTCATGTTGGAAGATAATTTCATATCAAAGTCGTTTTCATCTCATGTTTCGTAAGTAGTTGAGAAAGGCCTAAAGATATTTTCATATCCTAGCTCCTTCCATATGCTCTTTTATTCATTTCGAGGTGACTGTAAGCCTTTTAACTACTAGACTAGTAGGTGACACAGAGATCCTTTCAAGTATTCATTACTATTATTTTACTATTTATACATACAGCCTAGCTAGAATTTTAATGTCAGTATAAATTATCCAGTGTTGCATAAGTAACTGGGGTGTAATGCTGCTTGCCTGGAGTCTGGAGAACTGGAACAAGATGAAATGACATCAGAAAGGAAAACAAATCCTACAGACACATTAAGTACAGCTCTTATTGACCATCTTATTCCCTTTTCTATACATATGTACTTGTCAGCAAAAACATAACAAGAGAGTTCGTGTAATCTTACTTCATCCCACCCTATCACTTTTGATCTGTGTGGCTATACACGTAAATTATCACAGGAGACAACAAAGTTCCATCAAACCTAATGTGTATGTAGTTATTAGGTACTGATGATGGGTATTAATCTGCCATTAGCGAAGCACATCTAATTAAGAGCTTTAACCCCGAAATCATAGTATAGTATGTATTCTGTTGTGACCGAAGTAACTATCTAATCAAATTCTATTACTGACATTATACTTATAAATGCTTAGTTATTACTAGCGGTCCAAAAACAATTACATTAATTAAAAATATAATATAATGAAAATTATGTATGTTAGATCTGCAATTACAGATCAAATAGTAAATCTTTATAAATTACGCTTCCAATAGAGACTTACATCTATCCTATTCAAATCCTAAGGTTTCAGGATATGATATCCAAAAATATCTCGGTGGCTGTAGTAGACATTCATCTTCATCCTCGAATTCTTATAATAGTAGTACTCCGTGACTTTGGGAATTTTGAACGTCTGCATTTTGCACTACAATATTTTCTCTAATTTGCGCTAGAAAAGTTATCATTGAAAATTAGAACTTTTGAAGCGTTTAAAAAAACGTGTACCAATTTGAACAATGCGTACCTACACCTACACCATACAGAAAGCGGTACACGATATAATGATCTATCATTCCAAACATACAAAACCAGAACATCCACCTGAATGTACTTCTTCTACTTACAAATTCGAGTCCACGAAAAAAAAGGAATGTAACCGAAATAACAAAGATTTGTGGAAGAAGTAATTTTCTTAGCCGCAAATGTCATCATGGCCGTTGGAATGTTTTTTTGTTTGAATCAAATCTCTTTATAACAAGCTCCAGTTAGTTTAATCAAATTGTTGATTGGTACCTTCACTGTCTGAAAATATATGTCGGTTGTCGGTTCAATTATTTTGAAAATGAAAAGAGTTATTTGTACATAGAGAAGACATACTGCACTCTAGGATATTTAATAGGTATACTCCAGCCAAAAGTTGCCGCAAGTTCGGAAAGATAGACGGGAAGAGAAATAAATTACTATTACCATCGAATGGCTGGAGCCTAAAATGGTAAACCTCGATTCGCTCGACATGGTTTGGCTTGACTCATGCTAACAACTCTTTTTTTCTTTTCCGCCTCAATTGTGTATTTTGCTAAGAAGATGCAAGGATACAAGCGTAGATAAGACACTAATATGTAAGATACAATGTATAAGTACGCTGGAAGTCATGAGGACCCCTTGCAGAGGAATTTGGTTGTCCAATAGCACCACACATAGATAATTTGAGTCGAATCCCATCCAAAAATGGGAAAAGCCTTTCAACCACACCGGCCGACCTAAATAAAACTCCAGGAAGGAAATAAGTACAAAGACAAGGCAAACCAAATCCAAGACACTTTATGAATAGTTGCACTTGCTTTGGTTTGGTTTGCTTAGTAATCCGAAATTCCATCACATTATTTTATACTCAGGCTGGCACATAAATTTTCCGTTGTGTTATATAAATTTAAATTAAGGGAAGAGCTACACCCACTAAACCAATCAAAACACAGCAGAGAGACCTCAGTACGGATCCCACATACATAATCGTGTGTGTCTACTACATACCAGACCAGACCCACACAGAAAAGTTAAGAAGATTCTAGTTTCTAGTAAAATACAATGAATTACTATCTGTGCATTTTCTTCCATCGCATTAAACTGGCAAAGAAAAGAAGCCTAAATCGCCAAGAAGTCAAAGAGCAAAGTAAATACTGTAATGTAGCCAAGCCTTAAAAGTTGAAGAAAACAGCACGTTACGAAAGTATGTCAGAATGTATATAGCACCAGGTAGTATCTATCTATTTCCTTCCAATGAAAGGAAAGTCACAGACATACGTAAGAAAATAGAAAAGAAAACCAATGAACCAACTGGCTCGAACCAAACTAACCATGTGGTAATGTAAAGCACCGAACCTACATTATACTGGCATAAAATTGGAAAATAGAGTCCAGCACTACAACACCACTTATGTATGTACCTTTAGTAACTGTGAACGAAAACTCTTTGCTTACTAACGATAACCAATTTTCCTATTCTTAACTATACTACTCCTACACTAAGAAATACTATGGAAGATAGTAAACCACATTCCGTATAACTTATACCAGCCATATATAATACACTAAAACTCCCTCAAAATTCTATATATGTTACCGTTTGTATTGAGACTCCGTTTGTATTCAAACATACCGACTGTGTAAAGTTTTTATATGCTTATCACGTTGTTAAGTCAAAATTTTTAAATGTGGCTCAATGAAACCAATTCCAGATAGAATTCAATGTTCATAATCTTGAAAACATATTTTATATACACTATAAATTATACACTGTAAACAATTAAAAGTTTGATTAGCATTACTTTAAATTCAGTTATTGTCAATTTATAAGGAAACATTATATTGTATACACAAAAAAAAACAGATTAGTTGAAAAGAGGTTCCCCCAGAATTGTTTAGAACAGGCCAAAACGTTTCACTATTTTGATGGGCATATGAAATAGTGAGTTTTAAAACGAACCAGTGTGTCTTAGTACAATCCGACTTTGAATACTAACGGTAACATGATAACCAAAATACAAACGGTTGCTACTAGTAGTAGTAGTTGTAGGTAGGACCATCACATTACATCAGTTCAGACCATTACTTTATTTATTGAGGGCTGAGCCAAGTTGAAGAGAAGTAGGTAACCTAACCAGTTCTTTTATTGTATTCCTACTACTGAACTAGTCGTTCGTTCGTGGAGAAAGGAAGCGAAGCGAATAGTTTACTGTGGTCTGCTCCCTGCAATACGATCTACTACAACTAAACTAATGCAATTCCATTCAATTCAATTCAGTTCAATGTGTAATGTAATGTAACGTAATCACTACCCTATTTCCTCGACTTTTCTTCCTTCTTGAACAAGTCAGACAGACCAAACGAAGGAAGAAAGGTAGCTACTACACCTACACATGCACTTTCACCACTTATACATACAATATGTACACAAATATAAGTACACATGTAGAAATTCACCTAATATAGGCTACAACAACCAGTACAATTGTCATTTCGTGGCTGCACCAGGAATACACACAATGGACCATTCCCATCCCATTGTACTATTATCGCCTAGGCATGTGTGTGTAGTTGTAGTAGTAAAGTTGTTGGCCTAGTCCCCACTTACGTCTCTGTCTACCTTTACTTTTATTTACGCATATCCTTGTATAACCCAACCTTTCATTTTTGTTCTGGGTAAATACTATACGACAGCTTTTGCAGCACAATACCTCCAATCTGTTTTCCTTTCACCGCCCTTTATGAAATACGAACCGCTTTCACTCTAATATGATTCGTACTCTGTATATCTGTCTTACTTAACAGAAACTGAGGGCTAGGTTCAGTAACCTAATACACTAACTGTGCTGTTTCCCTTTATTCTACGTCTATTATATCACTGTTTGTGCACAGTATAGAATTTCCGTTATAACAGCTTTACAAGTCACCAAATACAACTTCACTTACAACAAAGCAAACATAATATAATGTGGCGGAACAATAACTTCCTACTTATTTTTTCCATTGCATCTCTATTTATACCTCTTGTATTGCAAAAATTGAGATTTTCTACAGAAACAGGATATTTAGCTACTTTACCCTTATACTTATCATTTATATTACCATCTTTGCAGACTCCTTTCATTTCATGTTATGTTCTGAGGTGTGAGATTATCAGATTTAAAATTGACAGGTGATTTTACCCTGTCTTATCGTTGTGTATCTCGCAAATTTTTCTTTCAATACCTTCATTATGCTAGGTATTACAATACAATCTGCACAAAATTCTTAGATATGTTAAATATTGTGATAGATGTGGCAAAATTGATTTTAAATTGACAGATTGTTTCCACTTAAACATATTATGTTTATTTCCCAAAATTGTCATTTCAACATTCATCAGATTGATTGTGCTTGGAAGTCCTTTAAGGCTTTGGTGCATACGTTTTGGAAATCTCAGATGACTATCAAAATAAACTTCTGCCATTTTCTGCATTTGTTTCAAAATCTCCAAAAGTTCTGATA
>JABASH010001453.1:0-26167 GCA_019776445.1 Tomocerus maximus | reverse complement strand
ATGTCGGGTGGGGCGTAGTCCGGCGTCGGGTGGGCCGGGCTCCTGTGTCGGGTGGTCGGATGTCGGGTGTCGGGTGGTCGGATGTCGGGTGTCGGGTGTATTGACTGAGCCATGTATGTTGAGTTGAATTGTCGATCTATCTATATAAGTTAAGTGTATTTTCTATCTGCTGTCTGTGAGAGTGAGGCAGTTTTAAACAGACGCTTACTAAAAATACTTATGTAAGGAAAGGGAATAAAAATATCAATAGTTTAGATTTCCTGAAGTAACTTTCTAATTTGGATATTTTATTTTCAAATAAAAGGTTAATAAAAGACTTCAGTACCGGCCTATATGGGGTAACGAATAAGTGCTATTTAAAATTCATGAAATCGAAAAATCAATCTCCTTGCATGGTAAGAGGATTTCTAAGGATTTAATAATATTCGAGATTATAGTCATTTATCATTAACCATTTGCTATCTAATGACATTTCACGTCATTTACCGATGTGAGGATGAATGATGACTAAAATTGATTACAAAGTTAAACCTCCAATCTCTATGCTGTTGTAGGCTGTTAACCAAAATTTTGTTATTTATTTTAGAAATGGGTCCTAAAATCGAATTAGAGATGCTTCCTGAATCTGGTCAATTAAACGATATCGTGGAGGAGCTGAATACTTATGCGGGGGAAGTGGTAATGATTAATGATCTTCCTGATGAAATTCTCGAAAACATTTTTTCCAGAGTATCTCCCTACGACGATTTAGAAGCAGTGAAAGCTACGTCTCGTCGTTGGAATCGCGTAGCAAAAAGTAAGACTGAATATGGCATAGAAAAATTCCTACAAAACAGAATAAATATTGTATAGAAAAATTCCTACAAAACAGAATAAATATTGTATAGAAAAATTGTTACAAAACAGAATAAATATTATACAACCTGTAGGCACTTTACATAATAGGCCGACAAGCATTTACACATGAGTGTGCTGCAGAGATGAATTTATATGTTATTTTTTAAAACAGAGGTGATTTCGACAAAGCAAAATACTTTCGAACAATCAATTCTGGATGGAAACCTTCAATGTGAATCTATTTGTGCGAAATATAACGAAAGGGGCCGTTTAGTTGATCCATGGGTAACTGAAAGATTTGGACATATGTGCTGCTATTACGGTAAAGTTTTCTCCAGATAATCTAAATGATGGAATTACGGGATCGAAAATGGATAAAATTTTATAGTGAATGTAATTTTATTTTTTCAGACAAAGGAGTCTACGTTGTCGGTGGAACGACACATACTCCTACAACTTTTAATGATATGTGGCGGTTTGATCTTAATTCCCGAACCTGGTCACGGTGCTTAGCTTCTGGTCAATATCCTTCTCCTAAAGCTTTAGCTTCGTTTGTCCAATATAAAGACAATCTTGTGCTCTTTGGAGGATGGTCGCACCCTGCTCCCTATCCATTAATGCAGGTAAATATTACACAGTTTTTTAGTACTGCCTCAAACTAAGACTGCCCTAAAGACACGGGATAATAATCCAACAACAAACGAAACCCTGCAATTGAAAATTAGGATTACTTTTTTGAATATTAATATTTCATAGTGAATGTTTCGTTTTTCATTTCAGCCATGGCGAATATTCGACGAGTTGCACATCTACAATTTTTCAACTAATCGATGGTCTCAAATTGTTACAGCGTACAGTCCCCACCCAAGTGCAGGTCATTCGGCGTCAATTCACAATAATAAAATGATAGTGTTTGGTGGAAGAACGTTCGATCAAAAGGAACAGTCATATCCAATGTATATATTCCTTTTCTTATTATTATGCTGATATCTACTAAGCCTTATGTACATAATATTATGTATTCTTCAATCCTCAGTTTTTGTACAACAACATGCCTGTTTTTGCAATTTTGTATCCAAGTTGTCTGATAATATGTGATTATTCCTTCCTTTTCTTTACCATTTAGCGAGCTTAAAGTTATAAATAATTTGTATGGTAATTGGTAAATATTATTATTATCATTTCATATATCAAAGAAAAGCTACCTTTCCCTTGCAAGAGATCTAAGATTGATATGTCATAGTGTTACTTACCCGCCTTGATATGTAAAGTTGGTAATAACTTATCAGAGGCACAATTTACAATGATACATTTTTGTACATTATAAATACCCATACCCTCCTTTCTTCAGTTAGTCATTATCATAATCAATTTATCACTTTATAATAAAATTGTATTTATGCATTTTAAGTGACATCGCTCAACTATTGTTACAGATCGAAGTCTGTGTGGATGTTTGACTTCCATGACCAAGAGTGGTACATGGTAAAGACTGGGGGCGAGATTCCGGCTAGGTATGGCCAAACGCAGATTGAAATTGACGATTCGCACGTTCTCATTATTGGAGGTTGTGGGGGTAAGCGTGGATAAACTAATGGTTACTTTTCTAAAATAATCGACCAAGTTATTAAGTTCTATTGTCTTCTAATAATATTGTCCCAAGTTCTCGTAATTCATATAACTCTAATGAATGCTTGCAGGGCCCAACCAAATATTTTCTGATGTTTGGCTTCTTCACTTCTACAAAGACCGACGGAACCAGTTTCTAGGAACATGGACTGAAGTTACAATTAACAGTCTTTACAGTGCCATACCTAATGATTTTCATTATTCTGGATGCAAGGTACTTTATTATTTCATTTTTATCTTCGAGGAACCTTCGTATGTACCTTACCTAATTCAGAATATAAATTCCAATATAAATGTAAATTGCAGATCGGTTCAAGTGTGATATTTTTTGAGAGATCATCCCCCATGTCTCCATTTTTGGCTTTCCTTCAGTTTGACAGTGATTCATCACCACGAGGCGGTGGTCCCCACTCAATGGAAAATATTGTCTTTGAAGCCTCTCGATCTCAATCTCAAACATATTTTCATTCCAGGTGCTCATCTGGTCTAAGACATCAAGGAACTACAGCTACTATGCCAATGTATACGCTTGATATCTCTAAGGTATGTAATTACATTAGTTCTTGGTATATCATATTCTATGGTTTATATGACATGGCTACCGGGTATTGGATGTAGAGGAAATAAAAATAAAATGTATTCATTTGAATTTTTTGCAGGTGCTAAGTGATAATTATGTTTCATGGACAAAAGAAACATCTCCACCAAAATTTCGTCGACCCAATGAGCGTCTTTTGTATTCTATGGTTGTCGGTCGAGCTGAAATCGTTTTATTTGGTGGATTTTACAAAGAACATAATGTCTCCAAATGTCGCGTCTCTAATGACGTCTTCGTGCTTAAAACCGTACACAAAAGCTATTAATGAATATCTAAAACTTCCTCACAATCACGTTTTATTATGCTAAATAATAGCAGCCTTCATGTGCTTCATGCTCTAAATATATGCAATAAACCTATCTTAATGATCTTTAATGTTTTAATAAAGTCTGATGCAATTTAGCTCATATGACATTAAAATGACGTGTCAACATTTTGCTACTTTCTATTCTAACATAGAAGGGCATTATTAGAATGAAAAACACAAAAATCTTTCGTTCAATGACTACATTATAGCATACTGCATTCTGCATACAATACATTTTCCCAGTAAAGATAATTTTGAGACCCCTGACGGTCATCTTCCACTTCCTCCATGCATAAACCCCTTCCACGTCCACCGCGCGCGGGGACGAACTGCAACATCGAGAAGATGATGGCGAAGAATATATCTAGATCCGATCCCCTAGATCCAAAATAATTATAATCTCCAGATTTCAGATCCAGACTCTATAATATAGCTCGACTATAGCTATGGGACGTAGAGGCACGGTAGAGGTAAGTATAAGCGAGAGTCGAGTTTTCGTGCATGCATTCAGATATTTATCTATAAAATATTACAAGTCACCTTCTAACCTTCTAGCATGCCTTCTCTAAAAGGATTCACAACTTTCACCACAGTATTTCGTTAGCACTGATTAAAATTCTAGCGAATTTATTATTTGATGACTAATTATCAGAGCTAAGCTACTTATTCTCTTTGATCATCAAAAGTGACTGTATGTACATTTTAAAACATTCTTGATGAATTATGGACTAGACTTAGTTTGCAGATAATAATGAAGTGAATTTAAAATTGACCAAATGCCATAAATTTTTATTTTGAAACTCTACAATGACTTGTACCAGCCGACATCTGACCAGCAGTGTTGACTCAAGTTGACATCAATTACAAATTACAATATGTAGTATTATCTCATTAGATGTAGTACATAGTATAATACATTTGAGAAGTAGGATACAGAACACAAAGACCAGAAACCCTTTAGTTTAGGATATATTATGTTGATTAGGTAATGGTAATAGTTACATAACAGGTTAGGTATCCAACACTATAGTCAACGTCAACATTCGACATTCGAACGATTTCGACAAATTATTTTTCACGACGTAGTTAGTTATAATTGTAATTATATATCTTATTCAGGTATACACACGAAGATTGCAGTAGTTTATAGTTCACAGTACATTATTTTACGACACATAGTTTGAGTTTACTACGAGCTCGGTGAGAAGCATGAATGGCAATTTGGCAATGTATGTACAATACAGAATACAGACATGGAAATAAGATAAACACGAATACCGACTTACGGGTACGATTACGAGTGATACGATTTGATTACCGTAAAGGATTTGATAGGGTTAGGACATAATTTAATTCTTTAGCAAGTTGGACTTGATTTTAATTAATACTAATAATATAACTACACTACGACACTACTCCAGCACACTCTACTGCCTACCTCCTATTACACACAGTAACCTGTACTTGTACATAGGTAAACATACATATACGGTGAATCTTTCTCTACAAATCAACTACCTAATAATACCAGCATTATAATATATTTACATTCATGAATGTCTGTTGGACTTAAGTCGATTTATTAAATTAAAGCTTATCTCACACTTAAATCCCAAACAAATCCTTCATTATCTACTCGCTAACTAAAAATATCTATTCTATGTATTAAAGAACCTTGTTCGAAATAAATTGTAAACGCTCCAACTTACGTGTAAATAAATTACCTAATTAAATCAAAAACTAATACAGTAGATAGATTGTATCCCACGTTCCTTTTCAAACACTCAGACTAACATACGAGTGATATCGCTGAATATTTCTTTTCAAAATATCAGCACAGGGCCCAAGAACACGCTCAAATCTCGCTCGGTCTAATTTAACACATTTCAACTCTCCCTGAGCAGTGACAGTGGCCGCCCTAGGTCTATCCAAAAGCAGAGCAATTTCCCCGAAGTAATCCGATTTTTCCAATTCGCCAACTTTTACTTCAGAACTGTCAATTGTTTGCGTCACAATTGCTGCTCCTTCGACAATGATGTAAAATTCATCTCCGTGGTCCCCTTGTTTTACAATCGTCGCTCCAGGCGGAAATGTAACAGGCTCCAAAGCGTCCGCAATAGTTAGCCGCTCCCACTCGTCCAGATTCTCTGCATCGTTCAAATAAAATTTCTTTTAATATTTAGCAAATCTATGCTTCGAATTAAACTCTATAGCCCTATAATAAAACATTCGTCGTGCATAAGCTTTCGTTCAAGTGCTATTAATTAAACTTGACTTCCAACACTGTAAAGTGAAAGTGTAATGCGAAGATTTAAATATTTTTGTCACGAAGGTATGAAGCTTAAAAGCTTAGCTTTCTTATCATGTACGAACAAAATATGAACTCCGTACCATGTAAATATAATACCTAGTATATGCATAGTTATGTAGGAAATCAAGTTTAATAGGAAGCCTAATATAGGTAAGGTCATTATAGAATTGCCAAGACAAGGTTCATACCGTGTAATACCTGAAATACGGAACAGCCAAAACACATCTGATGGAAAACACATCTGATGGAAAACACATTTTTTTCAATATAAAAATCTTACTGAGAAAGCGCGTTTAGTCCCAGCTGAGTCAGCCCCTTGCTATGTAAAAATCTGAGGAATTTCTTCAGTTTTTGGCACAAGGTACATAACATATTACAAGTCAATATTCATTATCATCAACACAATTTACAGCACTTGATGCGACTATTACATACATTTACATTACAACTACCTTATAATAGATTATTCTGGAGCCCACACGCCCACTACATCCACCGTAACGAATGGCATTTCACGTCAGCTCTGAAGCATGGATTACGAAGAGTACGCTAATTAACAGTACTAGATGCCCTACAGTTGTCTCAAAAATTAGCTAATGAATGACAAAAAGACATCTCTCCTGTTTCCTCAAAAAATGCAACAGATTAACAATTTTCTGAAAACCCAGATAAAGCCCATGTACTGTACGTAGTAAGTAGTATTTTTGAATAATAAAAATTAGTCTTACTTATTTAGGAACCTATACACTAATTTAGAAATGTAATAAAACGAAGTAACCTGCAGTATAGAATCGAATTAAAAATGAGCTCGATAGATCTTTGCAAAAACAATTAATAATAAGGCTTGATAATTTTTAACAAATGTAGTTAGTTTTCTGTGTATATGTACACAAACATTTCAAAACTTCAGGGAATGTTCGGAATGGAATATAGTACTCAGAAAATAAACCACAAAATTTTCTCGAAAATTATATCACATTCATTTTTAATTCGATAGTCTACTACTGTATGACGTTTCAGGCAACATTCTTGATGTGGACTGGATTAAAGTTGCATAATAACACATTTAATATTACGCTATCTGCATATCTAAAGCATAAAAAGGTGTTTTCCATGCTTTTGGACGTTAGGAGCTGACACTCCAAAACCTCGCTCAAACATAAACCGTTAGTATTTGTGTTAACACAGAATTTTTATTCCAAGCTGACTCGACAGCGTGCAGAGTCTGCACATGTGACAACATATTATTTTTGAGCAATAGCCAAGATTTCCCCTGGCTAAAACAGTACTGGCAACAACTAAGCATATCAGGTATAGGTAGCTTGAGTGAAAAAAATATTAGACACGAACGAATGAACCTTCTCTTGTCTATTATGTGTCAAAAAACAAATATTTTACCCAAAATGGAAACTTTTGACAACAGTTCCTGGTACATTTTCCTTTTTCTAATGGTTGATCCCATGAGAATCCGTCTATATGAATCTCGATCAATTACCCATAACTTTACGTCCGTTTTTGCCTTGACAGTTGCAGCCCTGGGCGTGCCATATATAAGGGCCAATTCTCCAAATGAACCCCCTTCGCAAATATGAGTTAGGAATTTCCCCTCTTTACTCACTTCAACTTCTCCTGAGTCAATGACATAGAAAAAGTTTCCTTCGTCGCCTTCTTTAATGATTGTTTCGGATGCAAGGAAAGTCTGCTGGAACATGGCATCAAAGACTTCTGAACGTTCCGTCTCATCCAAATGAGAAAAGAGAACATTTTTCGCAATGGCTTTTGTCAGAGACGCCATTGTTTTGTAATCCTTAGGGACCACCTGCAGAACAGAGAAAAGAATATCTGTACAAACACGAGCCCAAGCAAGTATATGCGTTTATACCTACGGCTATGACTTGTAACTCCAATGTTAACGTTACATAACTATCAACTACCTATATAACTATGACTATAACGTACGCGAATTAAGTCATTACATACATACTCAAAAGGACATTACTACTTAATACACATTCTTAACTAACATTCGCCAAGAAAGATTGAACTCGTTTTTACTCTGTGAGAATTATGATATGACACTAAAAATGGATGATTAAATACAGGCCTTCTAACGCTTCTTTAACAAGCAAAAGAGCAAAACTGAGTGACAAATTACAAAATTGCATGTCTCAAAAAACACACAAAAGCAAAACTAGTATAACTTGAGCCATTTAGCACGCACTTTATTGAAATGGCATATACCAAACAGAATTAAGTATTTTAGTACATATCACCCCAAAATTAAAATGGTATTTATACCAACCCAAGATAAGAAATTATAAATATAGGTATAATATACAAGTATAATTAATTCTTCCTTCATGTCATGTCTCATGCTCATGTATAATGTAAGAATGAACTATATCCCTTACTTTGTTAAATTAGTCTTCTTTCTCTGAGTGATATGATAAATATTATTGGCACGCGAAAAAATACTACTGTGCATGTATTGCAAATTGCTAAAAGTTATGTTATTGACTGTTTTGTATGATTAAGCCTTGAGGCTTTAGCCGAGGGGTCGTTTTGTCGTACGTATTAATATTGATTGATGCAATATATTTTGAATGAGAATTCATAAATATATTGCACACCAATTATAAGCATATGTATGATTAAATATCTCCACCAATTCAGCACTAAGCGCTTATTCTTAGTGATCACGATCACACACATAACATGGAAAATTATTTTGCTTGCTTAGCTGTATGTTATCCTTAAGACAACTACTGAAGCGAGAATTTAATGATTAAGAATTATTAGATTAATGCTTTTTCTTGCTCTTTACTGTAGTTAGTGACTGTAGCATGTAGCCCATCGACGAAACTGATGAAAGTAACACCCGTTGAACTTTATTTGCGCTTCCCCATTTTAAAAGTTATAAAGTCAACTCGTCAACCCCATAAACATTAAAAAAATTTAGAATACTACCCAATATAGATAAAGGGACATGGATAGGGCAGAATTACAGGAGTAATAGGAAATAATATTAATTATAACTAATAAAAAGGACTTGTATAAAAATTACAAGTACCTACGTGTGGAGTATGACGGTGGTAGTATTTTTAACATAAATTATGCAATGCAAGCCTAGCCTTATGGGTTCTACATCTCGAGATTATTTGTACAAGCAGTCAAGCTAATGTCTATAGAAAATTGCCCTCAGCGGAGCTATGACTGCGAATCCTTACCTACATGCTGCTGACTACGACTATACCTAAATAAAGTATGAAATAAATTTAAGCTATCGCTATTATCTATTACGTCCATAACTTATCACATCACTTATTAAAACACCTCATTTGAGGCAGGTATTCATATCCCCATACATACTCATATGCATATAAAGATAATAGTGAATATGTATAAACGTTATTGCATGAAAATGAAACAAACTATGTATTAGTATTATGACATTATAAAACGACAAGTACAATTCGAATGGGAATACTACACAAAGAATAAAGGAAAAGTAAACACTTTAATTTGCACTTATTTTTCATGTTCCTTTCAGCGGACGAGCTAAATAATTATTCAGTAAGAGACTTTCTGTAAAGCCATCGCAGTAGTAAGAGTTATGTTTTGACGTAGACAGTATAATGGTAATGGTAAGTGAGGTCCAAGCGCAAGGCGTAGATGCAAATTATGTAAAATACAAGAGTACATGAATAAAGTACATAATTTAAAACTTTAACCTAGAAACTACCAGCTATTCAACTCAACTACCGCGTATACAATTAGTAAATAAAAGAATACCACGATGCGATCGATAAACGTGCTAAATACCTTTTTAACGTAGCTGGTTGCATCTTCCTCGCTAACAGGCTCTGCCGAGATTCCACCTCTTCTGCTTGGTTTTCCTCTGGGCAACGGCGACAAGTCTTCTGTGTCCTCTGGGGATAATTCTGGGATTACAGCTCGAGCAGTGGCTTCCTGAAAGTCAAATAGAAATGATTAATTTAATGACTACCCCCGAGTAAAAGTACATTAGCATAAGGCATTCTAAAATTCTAATTTTAAATAATTATAAATATGAAATGCTACCAAACATATAGTTTTGTTACATATACGTAACAAGGCAGCAGCTACAATACTGTTACACAAAGAAAAATGCTCTCTTTCGAGGTTGCAATTTCAAACACATGTAAATACATGTACATCTACGAGATGTACAAACCCAGAAAGAAACCACTCGAGTTATTGATTTCCCAATATCTGCGATTCTTCTCGCTCTACACTATATATAGGTTAAATGGGTAAATCGCAAGAAAAGAGAAGTTAAATAAAATTAGGTATTTTGCGATGTATTTTTTACCATTTTTAGGTATCACCATGCAGAAAGAGAAAACTAGAAACTTAAAAACAGCAGTTTATTGATGGTAATGAAAATAGAAAGGAAGACGTAGTCCAGAATCCACTGTGTATTCTTTCAGTCTTCACCAGTCACAAATAATAACTGTCAGTCGTCTTGTCAGTTACTGTAAACTGAACAGAAGATGAACTCACAAAAACAGTGATCTCAGTCACATTGTATTATTTAAAACAATAAATAAAGGAAATGTAAAAAAGGACTTCAATGTGATTTGGTGCATGTACTATTTCAGCCAGTGTGTGTAAAGTTCAGATTCAGATTGAGAACGAACTTGCGCTACGAACAGACGATGAACCAAAACTAAACTGACTGCAAAAGCTGGAACGCGAACGGAAAGCAAAATTCTTTCACAACACAACTCTACGTTGCAACACAAACTGATCCTGGAAGAGCAAAAGTTGGAACAAATGGGAGGGTGTGAAGAAATGAAGTCATAAATAATTAAGGAGTTTCTTAATGTCCCCCAACGGAACTCAGGGTTGGGGGACACCCCAAAAGTCAATGTAATTGGCTGCCAACATAGTTGGGTAACACATATACTGTCGGCTGCCATTCCATTGACTTTTGGTCTGTCCCCCAACCAAGAGTTCCGTTGGGGGACATTAAGAAACTCCTTAATTCACTGACTTTAATGCTCAAACGAGCGCAGGCTCGGCCATTAGGAATATTTGAATCATATGTGGATAGTCTTGTAGATTTTAGGCATACATTTATTTTATCTATATAAAAAGCGGCATGGATGGTACAGATCACTATTGAGAACAACTGAACAATAAATGCATATTACATCATATATAAATAGTAAGTAGAGTGTGGTGTGCATATAATTGCATATTACATGTTTTATGAGCATAGGCATGTATAGGTATAAATTCATCTTTGTCGTAAAATTATAATTAGTGGATTCAGTCTTTCAGTGCTACAAAGCAGTCTCAGTCTCAGCATTTTAGAGGATTCTGATATGATACATACAACACAGGAAAGCTTTTGTTCAGTACAAAGATAAAAGATGATAAAAGGTATTCAAACAAAGATGAGTTAATAAATTATTTATTTATTGACTACCGCTGTAGACTATAGACTCTATAGCCTATGTAGATGTCATTTCCGTTTGTATCTCTATTCTGTAAGTTTTCTTTATTAAAATTGGCCGTTCTCTGTAATATACTTTTTTGTACCCCTTTGTTGTTCCGGTTCTATCTATGTAGCTGCATATACTCTAATATTGACTCTTTGATTGAGTAAAATGAGCTCTGTTCTTTGCAACGAATATTGATTAAAAGAAGGAAGAAAATACAATAAAATAATTTGATTCAAAGGAGGGTGCCTGCCGGGTTGTTAAATCAGTAGGAAATAGGCAGACATTCCACACACGCATGGGGGCCAAAAAAGTGACCTTAGGACAACGATTTGGTAATGCCATTTTTCGTGGAAGCATGTATAGTGGAAGATTCAACGAAGTTTTACAATTGGTCCGAACGAGAAGCACTTTAAAGGAAAAAATTCACGACGGTTTTTACGAAATTGAGACAATTATTCAAATTCAAACCATATAATATCCATCCATGATGGATTGAAATTTGGATATTGGATAGCAGGTATAGGAGCAACGAAGAAATTTATTGATTACTCCATTTTGGGACAACCAATTTCAAAATGTACGTAGTACTTCAAAAAAGAGCATAAATTGACTGAGTAGTTAGTAGTTAGTTATGTACATGTACATCATGTACAGACAGATGACAGACGTCCATTCCATTCGCTTCGCGTACAGTCTGCTACGAGTCTACAGAGTCTACTCTACACAAGCTAAGTTGCTACGCAGTCAAATAATGACAATGAAAATATTTATACTACAAATATATATGTGTAATATATATATAGTACTCCCTCCCCTCATACAATATGTAGGTAAATCATTTAAACGCCAACACGAACGATAATAACTAATAACTGATAGACCTACCTAATGACTATGACCTAAACCTAATTTATTATCATGTATACATGTTTTTCAATTAATGATAAAAGTGTTGTTAACATTAAGCATAATATAATACAATTAATACAATATATATAGGACATCCTAATATCATCATCCATCAATTGGCAGTCACATATATTTTAAGCTCTTAAGCCGTTACAGTTGAGGATAGAAAAGTTTTGAATGCAAACACCTGAATTCGTTGTCGTTGAGCAATAAATACGAGGGGCACTTAGATTAAGTTTTGTGTGTGATATATAAAACATAATATATTTGAAATTATAATGAAATTATAATAAACCCAAGAACCCAACTATACAAATTTCAATCAAAACTGGGAATTAAGCAGAGCTGAGAGTTCGAGGTTAACTTTTTATTTTTAGTGCATTTGTCAAGAATTTTATACCGTAATACTGTGATTGTAAGTTGTACCGTAATGTTGCATTTAAGGGAAATAGGGAACACAACATTCAACTTTCTCTCTGTGTGTACTGTTTACGTATGTGTCCCGATTTTGACCTGGGTCCTTAGTCCTTGGATGCAAGTATTTGTCATTTGTATGTGTTGCATGATTGATTGCATGCATATGCAATGCATAATGCATACCATTTATCATACACGCATAAACTATTAAGATAACTAAATTAACTGAAACATTAAAACTCATTGTCATAATAATATTTATGCCTATTGTATATCTATGTTAAAAGTGAATGCTGGGAGGCTTTGACTATTGTCTGGATTCTGGGGAGTGGTTTTGTCAAGATTAGATTGGCAAATTTTACGTACTTACTTTCATTTGTACTTACGCTTAAATCAACTATTTTGGATTTACATTTACAATAATGAAGAAAAAACGCTAAAAACATCGATCGAAAGTACATTTAACTGATTCAACAAATAATAGCTACAAAAGAACACATAAACGTTGCTACAAACCTTTTCAAGTCGTTGAAAATACTCCTTTAGAAAAGTTATTGGATTTTCAGGTCTTTGAACGCAAAGTTGGACAATACAGTCTTTGAGTAAAGACTGAATGTTATGTCTTTGGACATATGCTTCACAATCCCGAAGAGATGTCTCCTCCGAAATGGACATTTTCAAATATCTGATATTTCCCTTTTCTGAATGTTTTAGTGTAAACCTATGTAAAACAGTTAAAATATGTATGTGAATTGGTTTAATTGATTGTTAGTTCAGTCAGTACAATATACAGTAATTAACCTCTTCAGCTTCAACAGAGAAACTTGTTTGAAAAAACAATGGCCGGAATTTACAATATTACAATGACAATTAATAGGGAATTTTTAAAATAATTATCTGTATCTGTCTTCTGACCGAAAGGAGGTACTTGTCCTATGTAATCGGAGCGAAGCGAAATATATAAAAACAGGCTTTTCAGATAAGAAGGGCAGCTCATTCTTTACGAGTTCTACAACAGAAATGGCAATTTTAAATTTTTACCAGGGGACGGATCCCCGTCTTTTTCAGGTTGGGGTTGGACCTGACTTTGGACTTACTAGACACTAGACTCGTAGAAGAGTTTGCTGCCCCTCTCTGAAAAGCCTATTTTTGCTATGCATATTTCGCCGCTTACATAATATTATGCTAAGTATACAAAGCCAAGTACATCTTCTTGGTCTGATGTAGAAGAAAGTTTGAAGTTTATACAGACAATACAGAGAAGTACAAAATAATAATTTTGGATACCAACCAACAATAAGTACCAATACCAATTGATGCAAGGCTGAAGCTGAATGTCAACTTTCTCACTTCAGCCTCACCTCATTTATTAGGATTAGGATAATAAATATTATAACTGATAATAATAGGGGGTTTCTGTGTCAAAATTTAGAAAGTATGAAACATATTTATAAATCGCACGAAAATTTTTACATTGACCTTGGTCCTAAAGTCCTACCCTACCAAACCTCCTTGGTTAAATATCACTTATCCTATTAAAGGCTATAAATGTCAAAACATGCAACATTTGTCCCTTATCTTATAAATTATAAAGGATTTATTTTTTTTATAAAAATTATAAATGATAATATAAATTTTATAAATTCCCTAATAAGAGAAGCTTAAATTAAGAAGTATATTGTTCTAAAATTTTAAAAACAACCAATTAAACAAACCAACTTCTTACTTTAAGTTAATGTTCTTTAAAAACTTCGGACTGAAATTCACTCTGCAACTTCAATGCAAGGGAAGGAAAAAGACAGACGAATGGAACTTGAAACAGTCTGATAGTCTGATTAGTCTGATATGTCCAAGGAAGTTTTAAAAGGAAAGAGTTTATTTTTTAAAGTCTAAAAGAACTATTGACTTTCTTATAAAACTCAAGATGGTCGTCTGCCTTTTACCCTCAGTTGATTTGAATTAGAAGAATTTATTCATTGATAAGCCTTCCTCGAATATAAGACGACCTCGACAAATATTTTTAGCCTAGCCTTCCATTCTATAACTATAAAAGTTGATATAAACATAAACCATGCAAAAAATAAATGATAATCCAAATTCCAAATCCACACATGAGACTCTACATGTCTACATATTTTACACTACAGTCTACAGCTCCTAACCTAGACTACAGCAACTGTACCTGTACCTTCCAATTTTTCGAAATAGTACACGAACGGACTGACAGAATCATTCATAGACATTCCTCTATTAATTAGCAAATTCAAACCGTTTGTGTAGAGAACAGAATTTATAATTTTGCAATGCATGAAAAATTAATTGGGAAAGTGCATAATGTAACTGAACACTGAATAGGAAACTTATGCATAAATAATGCCTATAAGTCAAAGACTTATACACGCTGAATTAGAGTGTGCGTAATACGTCATAATCATAATACCTACAATTTAAAGAATGTTTTCCCTGGAATAGAATATTTTTAAAATGCTTCTTGAACCGAACGTTAATTAACTTTTAGACTAATTAGATTAGGATGAAATTCTCAGAAAAGGAGGTGGATCACTCAACACAGCGATCAAGGTAGCATGGAAATGGAAGAAGTGTAAAAGTCGATATTATAAACCATGCAAAAAATAAAAGATCATCCAAAATCCAAATTATAAATCCACGCATAATGAGAATGAGACTCTACATTAGTCTCTAGAGCTAGACTACAACTGTACCTTCCAATTTTTCGAAATAGTACACGAACGGACAGAATCCCTCATAGACATTCCTCTATTAATTAGCGAATTCAAACCGTTTGTTAGTAAGAATATAGAGAACAGAATTGTCTTTGAATGAAAAACTAATTAGGAAAGTGCATAATGTAACATGTAACTGAACGCTGAATAGGAAACTTATGCATAATAAATATCTAAGTCAAAGACTTTTACATGCTGAATTAGTGTGCGTTATACATCACAATATACCTACAATTTAAAGAATGTTTTCCCTAGAATAGAATATTTTTAAAATGCTTCTTGTACCGAACGTTAATGAGCTTTTAGACTAATTGATATTTATGGACTACAAATTCGAAGGCAGCTACCAAGCACCTCGTAGAATTTGTGGTTCATAAATACAATTATGAGGAGAACTTTTCACCCATGGGTAACATGCGAGGGTCCAAGAAAACGAGGCGGTTAATCAAAGTGTGACTTATAATTAGTAGGTACGCTCGCTGTGCTGAGTGGTCACCTCCTTTTCTGAGAATTTCGTCCTAATTAGTCTAAAAGCTCATTAACGTTCGGTACAGAATTTTTTTTACCTATATCAATATCAGTTTAGAAAATTTTCAAAAAAATCCATCGAAGGTTATAAAAATTCAATTTTGAAAAACATGTTATGGAATGGAGTCCTTATACTTAACAGTTCAGATTTACCCGCCCTATATCGAGTCTATACTTAAAAGTTCTTCACCCGCCACGCCCCATATCGATTCTATCCTTAAAAGGTCAATTTTACCAGCCATATATATATACCCACCTATTTACCCATATTTACCCACCTTAAAAGATAGGTCCCATTTTTTCTCCCATCGGATATTTTTAATTTTATTTAAATTCCGTCATGCGTGGTGGTAGAATAATTTATAGAAAACTAGTATTCTTTGTCCTAAAGTCAAACTAAAGCATTTTGATCATTACACCACAATTCATTGAATTTCCTTCCAAAGAAAGTTAGGGGAGAGAAAGTGATGCTATGTATAGTAGTCTATTCACTATTCACATCGGATTTTTTCTGATTTAAACAACTGTTTATCTATTCCTAATTCCCTACTCTAACCACGTATTATGAAACTTTCACATGGGAAAAGCGTGTAGCGTAGTGAAAGTGCTAAGTTTGGGGAATTTATTTAGTATAGTATGTAGTACGAATACACGAACATCATCATATAGAAATATTTACCGAATTACCTGCCTCCAGCTCAGCTATACACAGAACAGAACTCGACCTAAAAACCGATAACTGTTTCCCCCTTTTCACATAATCCCAAAGTCCTCCCAAGTATAAAACTTTCACCAATTATTTGACTTACTATATGTATACTATGGGAGACATCCAACCAAAGGAAAACTTTCAACCCAGAACCCACAAACTCGATTGTTAGTTCCAGAAAAAGAAAGCGCATAATACGCACTGAACTTTAGGTACCGAAAGTGAGTAAATTATATAACTAAATAAAGTAAATACGCTTGTAATACACTCCATTTCAAACAAGAAACCCACTATTCGTTAATGCACGAAAGAATATATTTTATACCTTTAATTAAAATTACAACAGAGCCACTTGATTTTTTAAAACATTTTATTACACGGACTAGGAACAACTTAATGATAACTGTATTTAAACATAAATAATGAGTTGAACTAAATTATGTTTAAACCATTTAAGTGATCTGCACCTGCACTCTATGCATAATATCGTAATAATGAGTATAATATAATATCTATTACGGTACATGTAACGTAACATAACCGTAGTACCTAGTACTATTTATGAATGCAATTAATTATTAAAACGTAAAGTAGTTCGATGGGGCGCAATAGTAAGTGTACATAATTGTATATGTATAAGTTATAAGTATGATTTTTATTATAATGTCTACATTAAAGGGTCTTTCTTACGTACTGTACCATATACAACAGGAGTCTCCGATTTCTAACACATGTCATTCCACTACTACCCGAAAACTATTTTTCCTGGTGTATAGCTTTCCGGCAAAGAATGGATGAACTTGGACCCGGCTGGAACGACAGAAATCGGAGAAAGCACTTTATATATTACAGATTAAAACGTGAATACAATTTAACAGTTAGTTCAATCTATGTAGTAAGACCAATAAAGATACTTAATATTATTACATGTATAAAGTACCATAAGTAGCAATAGCAAGTAGTTTTTTAATTATTCCAGAGAATTATCCAAGAATACCACCCATAACTACTTTTATTTACTAAATAATTTTTACCAGAAGCATAGCATAACATTAATAATAAACTCCGATGATCCCATGTCGCTGATTCTTTGATTACAGTACAATACATACAACACAACACATAAATCATTCGGAAAATAAATCTATTTCTAAGAAAACTTCTACATTTTTCTTACAAAATAGCTACTTACAAATTGCAAACTACAGGTTACATACAATTACCAACGACTAAGATATCTACAGACTTTAATACTGCTTTCTTTTATCACAGACTTGAAAACGAAAACTAGTTATAAATTACAGGGTCGACAAGTTATTATCACTAGTAGACTACTCGTCGTAAAACAGTACGATCAACGTACAGAGTGAATAATAAATGTGGTGGAAAAACGCTACCTCATTGCACATGCACGGCATACGTGAATGAATAATTCGAAATACTCGCATTCAACTTGCCAAGGGGGTTAGAGGTATCGATCAGTGAAAGTTGTCAATATTATACAAGGAATTTTATCGACAAAGTCCACTGTCATAATTGAAACACAGTTTGCTGTGGGAATACTTCTGCGTCCTCACTTTACGGAAGGGAGAAAGCTTGTCAACTTCTCCACTTATTTGTATAGATTTGTCTAAACGACAGATGATGAATGTATTTTTTTAGTTTTCAATCTTTTCAGAGCACGGTGAAATAGATATATTGGTAGATATTGTTTTTAACACCTGACTAGAGGTGACTTAATTCATAATATTATGACTAGACATTACATTTAAGAATACAATTTTGTTAGCTGGTTCTAAAAGTATGTGAAGGCATTTCAATTTAAAATACTATTATTATTTAACCTATTACACTGAATAATAACTCTAGTAATAAGAGCAGTCATTTTCATTCATCATTTGGATAATGAGGAGTCTTTTTACTTAATGTTTTGTTCGAATAGACAGGTATATGTAAGTAGTTAATTTGGTATCTGTGGTTGTACTCTACGTAGCAAACACATTCACAGTATTGTTTATATGTAATGTACAGTAACACATCTCTATCTTAGCCAGATGTTTGTTGTCTTCACTTGTAAATGTACGTAGCATATTATGCTATACTGAAATGGTCATTCATTAAGATTACAACATTAAAACAAACAGCTATTATTTGTATTGATCATAGTCATTTCTTTCAATTGGAGTACTGTATATTGAGTATACTAGTTAATGAACAAGTCTAAACCTCAACTAACATCTATTAAGCTGAAACTTGTGTAACATACGTATCTCACCAAGGATTTATATTCATTCAAACAGTACAGCTTCTTTCGTAAACAGAAACACGTACGGTACTTGCAAACTTATGTCAAAACTACTTTAACTACTGCTGTCTGGATTGAGGATTGTATTGATTTTTACTGTTGAAATGTTACATAAGGTTCTGCGTCCTGCCATGTTCGTTTGGTAAATATGGTTTTCTTTTTACTTAGCTCTTGCTTGGTATGGTGAGTGTAAAATGTGCAGATTACGTAAACGAAAGGATAAAAGAGAGACGTCAGAAACCGATGTCAGATGACTGAGCTTTGAGCTAGTAAAAATACCTCTAGACTAGACTAGAGTACACTTTTACGAGAATACTGTTATGTACCACCCTTATCGGATACACAACGGCAATAATTGCTGTTTACATTTACAAGGGATTAGGGCATTGAGCCTGGGAGTAGTTGTTGATGATCCATCGTATATCACCATTAGAGGCCAAATTCATGTGGATCACTGCCACAACGACTAGAACATGCATGATGTGATGTGAATTGATAAAAATGTCCAATTTTCCAGGAAACCATTTCTCGGGAACTCGAACCACACCAATCATTCCTCCAATCACTGATACGACATCCTAAGGATAATAAAAAGAGACATTTTATTATTCTGTACTCATATATATAATACACAATACCTACTACGTATGCGTATTGTGTATACTAGCTAGGCTCATAGCGTCATCATAAAGTCAGCTCAAGAGCTCATCACACACTATGTTACATTACAGCCCTGGCCCTGAGTCTGAGTGAGTGTACAATGGACAAATATACTATCTTTGAATACATACTCAAACATGCCACCCAGATTCAGACATGTTTGAAATCTTTACAAAAGTGCAGCAGGCACGGATGCACCCGTTACTAACAGCCGTCCGTCCCTAAACACCCTGGGCTCAACAGTCTTATTACACTTACCGGAATAATTTGCCAGTTGCTACTGTTCCATTGTTTACTCCGCTAAAAATACAAACTTTGAAGTGAACTGACTGTGATTACTATGCATGCATCTTTACAATTTCTTTTTCAGTAAATACCATACCGTCGCGTCCGCACCACTTGTTTTAGAAAATAAATCCACTTTCTAGAAGGCATCGTCATATTTAAGGATATATTTTCTTACTACGCAGCACGCAGTTCAGCGCTTACCTTTCCAAATTGAGTAAAACAATAGTATTATTTCCTCAAAATATAATTGGGTATATGGCAATTCCTGTTCAGATACTGATTTAGAAACACACTCTAATGTACTGTCTCTAGGTATTTATAAATGCACAAGTTTAATGGATCCATAATCCATAGCATTTCCAAAACTATTCGTCTAAAAATCTCTCAAAGGCAAGTACCACGGCAAGACGAATTCTGATAAAAGAGTGGATCTAAGAGAATCCTTAATATAGCTCTTTTATTTGCAACAAAAAGTAATAAATATAACCATCAAACCGAATCGTTGTTATATAGTTTATAGACATTTAATATTCTAGTAGATGAATTTCTTGTGTACTTTTATGCTATGTCATGTCCCTACCTAGTCCCTACATATAGCATATATATATATAATACATACACATTTCATGATTTCAATTACCTAAAGCCAACCCACACAGCGCACTGTATGTAGTACAAAAAAGTTGAATACCTTTTACTTGCTAATTTTTATCATAATATAAACCTAATAATATGAAGTACTATACTGCGAATAGGAACTTCGAAGCGCTGCTGTTATGTATAAGTATGCATGTACTGTGTCAACTATACGTTATTGCAATAAGAGTGTAGGAAAATTCTTACTACACATTATAGAAATAGCAAAATAGAGTTTTAGGCTAACGTTATAATTGAAATGACGCATAAAACGCTAACAGTGTTATATAGCGCTTACGAGTTTAAGAGAATGGCAAAAGGTAATTTAGATATGATGACAATATTCTGAGTCGATGCAATATTAATGATGAGATCGATGCTGTCCTAGTTCGGCCTTTTCCTTGTTGCTTATTATTTCTATCAAATATTAAAACGAAGTGAAGACAGAAGACTACTGGAAATAAGGTAAACGTAAGTATATTTAGTATTAAAAGACTGCTGTCAGCTCCTCGGCTACCTAACTCAGACTAGACTTCTACCCTACAAACACGAAAGCTCAGCTATGATAGCGTAAACAAAATTAACCAAGTAAACTTCTTCCATGCATCAACCACTTGCTTTTATGTCATTTAATATTTAGTGCCACGAGCTTTCTCATGGTAAGTTACTACATTTACCAGAATGTAAAGCCTATATAACTGCTCTAATATTCAAATAAATAATCATTTCTCCGATTAAGTTGAACTATACAACGCTTGCCTAAACAAGGGCTCATTTAAAATGTAAACTGTGTTTATACTTTCAATTAAGGTCAACACATCTACCTAATTTTATGTACCTGCAAGATGACGTGTATTAGAATGTTGGAGTCACCGCCTCCCCACGCAGACACTCGAAGGAAAAAGGCCAAGATTCGTGAGATAAATACGGGAGCAAAACACATTCGCCTTGCTAATGGAGTCCATGCAGTTAGAGCCTTTTGAAGTCCCCAAACGGCAGCCAATCCATATGCAACCATGATGTAGTTCTGTAAATTTCGAGGTAGGCACCACGTTGCAGCCGTTAAATTGGTCAATGCACCTATAAAATATTTGAAAACATCGTATGAGCTTTTTTATTTCCAAAAAGTAAAGTACTGAAAAGCATCAAGGACGACGGACATATAACTTACCGAAACATTCCGTAACCCATATTCCGAACATGTCAATTTGCAGCAGAAACTGATAAAATTGTTCACCTCTATTAAGCGACATAAAAGTATGGTAAACAACAGATCCTGTCCACGGTGCAACTGATGCGATTATATGCGACCATCCAAGAACGTTCAGGAAAGTATTTCCTTCGATATCTTGCCACGGATACATCGATCTCCAAAACAAAACAATGTAGATGATAGGGGCCACTAAATAATAATAGAAACAGATTAATGGCCAATGGCAAATAAAAATAGTTTGTTTATGGGTTGTATATGATATAGCGACGACTGAAAATGCATTACTAACAAACAAATAACACATGACTAATTTACTTGAAATGTTTGCCTTTACTAAAAACTAAAAACCTACATACCATGAGTCAAAATGTTGACTGTTTCATTATGTATGTAGAACAAACTGAGAAAACATCCCCAAGCGTCTTGAATGTCTCTGTAGCCACTGTGAACGAACTTGTTAAATTGGAGATGCTGAAATTACCCCATAAAGAAAGGCATATAATGTAACTTGAATTTTTACAAAGCTGAGCAAACATTTAATGATAAAAACCCAAACTAAATTATTGCAAACCGGAGGCATTTCTTCAAGTCTTAAAAGTCGTCGTGAGCCCCCGCAGCAGTGAATAAATCCATCAAATCCAGAGATTGAATTTCTTTCCTCTCTTTCTCTTTCGTAAGCTTCTTGATTTGTTTTGGCACTGTCCAGTAATGCTTTTGCAATTCCCGAGAGCGCTGCATTTCGTTCGCTCTTACTGACCAACAATCCATCTTCACTGTCTTCATCAGAAGGGGGCTCTCGAATTTTTGGAATATATTCATAATCGAATTCGTTGTAGTCATAATTTCCGTATTCTTCAGCGTCATCATGATCGTCCAATACATTTGATATACTATTGTTATGACTATTATTATGACTAACGGCTGGACTAGTTTTTTCAGTTTCATTATCCTGTTC
This sequence comes from Tomocerus maximus, assembly GCA_019776445.1. NCBI lineage: Eukaryota > Metazoa > Arthropoda > Collembola > Entomobryomorpha > Tomoceridae > Tomocerus > Tomocerus maximus. The sequence goes on along the minus strand of JABASH010001453.1, from coordinate 3,632 downwards.
CGTTTCTGTCACGTTTTCATTTTCAGTGTCATTGTCGTCTTCTTCGTCATCCTCGTCATCTCCATCATCGTCCTCCTCGTCCTCTGAATTTTCTGCACTAAGTCCGTTGGAGACTATTTTTTGGTCAATAATTCCATTGATGGAGAGAACAGATTGATTCTTGTCCTTTTCTTCTGAATTGGTTGGCAAATGACCACCTGCTGGAGTAATTCTTTTGCGAAGACCTTCCTTTCCCACTGTATGGCTCGTCCCTTTTCCAGAAGATTCTTCTTGGTCCATTCTAATTTTGTTCAACTGTGGTGTGGAGAACGAAAATATGACTGTAATAAATTAAAGAAATTATTATTAAATAAATACATATTTACATTTCTGAATTAATCTGTAACATTGTATTTCCAATACAAAAGAAATAAATGCTTATTAGTGTGCCAGAACTAAAAATCTAAAAATTAGTCACATAATACATGGAAGTTGATACACTAGTTACATCGAAGGTAATGCAGAATAAAGATAGGGTTTTTGTGATGATCTGATAAGAAACAGTGCTTCAAAAGAAGCGAATATATGCTTCTTATGCTTGTATTTGAATGTACTGGACCTAGATTAATTTTCTACTCATGCAGTTAGTTTGGTATTGGTATCGTATGTTGTAGTACTGTAAGTGATTAAATTACTTACATAGATATCAGGTATATCGAGTAGGTAGAGAGAGACGTCTTTGCAACTTTACTGTTAGCTTAGTTTTTGTAAAATGTTCGGAATAAAATTGTCAATTCACTCACTGTGTACAAGGAGAGGTCGGAGAAAATTAATAAAGGAAATGAAATTAGAGAACATTGAGGTGAACAAAATAACGTTGTAGACTTGTAGTAGTCTTGCAAAGGTGGTTAGTTTTTATATAATATTATAAATTAAAGCTAAATTATTGGGTACAGTAGAGTAAAAAAGTACAACCACAATACTATTCCGTAGACGATTTTATAAATGGTTGTGGGAATTGAAAAAATTTGGCTTTTTGGTTTTTACGTATTATAGCTTCCTATATGTTTTATAGGGTTAATATACCACACTAATAAAACGTTTGCCTGGACGAGTAACTCGAGAAGAGTGGCCTGCGGATTGGACAACAGAGAAGGACTACTGTAGCAGGCAAGGCAAGACTAATAATTTCTTATTAACAACCGAAAGAAAAGAAACCAGAAACTATTGACTTGCAAACTTGCAATACAATTTATACAATACAAACCTATTCTGTTCCTCTCGCCATGAACCGAATAATCCTTCGATCAATACACTCTGCGTACGCCTGTGTGAAAATGACATGAAAAAGAAATGCACACTCACTAAATACACCGGTACTTCACTGCACGTCTCTTCGACATTCAATTTCATAGTCTAGTTCGAGTGTTCCATTTCCATTCACAGTCTTATTCCTTTTACCTAGGGCTACAACACGGGCAATGACGGGTACATTATTATCTATTTCAACGAAAACTATATACAGGCTTGTCTACTCTTCTTTAAAAATAAGACAATGCCATTCAAATAATACAGATCTGATAACAGCAGATTATCATTCCACTAATTACCAATATAAAATAAAAGATTCTATTCCTTTATGTGGTGTACTCCAAACAAACGCCTCCCTATCTTCGATTCCCAAAGCCAAAACTGCACACTAGATCTTCAAACGTAATCTAGATTCTAGATAAAATCAATATTATAGGTTTTCAGCCTTTAGTACGGTCTTTACCAAAATTCAGTCCACATCAAATCTGAAATAAAAACTAATGCTTGTCTGTCACCTCGTCACCTGTCAGTCCTGAACTTATTTTGTATACGTCTAAGTCTGTTGCACTACTGTACCAAAATAAAGTTGGCAACTTCAAATTACTAAAATACTAATACAAAAACAAAAAACAGCAATCTTACCGTAATTTTTTTAATATTGTTGTTCACAGATGACAAGGATAAGTACCAAACTTACTTTAGACAAGGTCAAAGGTTAGGCTAAACTAATCAACTAAATTTAATGTCAACTGGACAACTGGTCTTCCGAAGTTCCGACTCCGACCCCCGGCCTCACTCTTCAGTCCCTCATTAGACCTTTTCTCAACTTTAAAAGTCAAATTGCCGCCAAATACTACCAAGTGACTAACTGAACTAAACTGAAATGTAATTAATTAAAACCATCATAAACGGTATAATGAAGGTGCGTTGAATACAAAATCAAATAATCCAATCTTTGCTACAAAGATGAGAAAACCTGAACATGGAACCTTATTTTCATCTTTGTAGCAAAGATGCGATGTCGCAAGAGTTGCTATAGTCAACTTGCAATGTCAAAATATTCTCATGTCAAAATAGTCAATCCATATTCTCATGTCAATTAGCAGCGTTCCTATTATAGCAACTTTGCAATAATTTAATTTATAAGACTTACTGTCCATTGCATGCACGATAACTTTCGAACGTATACATAAGGAAAAATAAAAATGAGTGACAACATTTCTATTGTTCTTGGTTCGAGTAAACAGGACAGAACGAGCAATCTTCATGCAATGCACATACAAATTTCAGGACGGACAGGCAAGCAGATATAGTATTTACATACAGAGGAAACTAAAGTACCTCTAAATAATTGGGACTTTTTTCAATGGCTTTATGGAATTTGACAATCTGTAATAATAGTACATATAATACCTAGCATAATATGACAAGATTGCTAAAAATTACAATAAAATAGCAATAAGTACCATATAATGGCCCTGGTGAATTCATATAGAATTTTGACATGGAAATAACCAATCAAATTGACGAATTTAAAAAAACTGGCCAATCAGACGAGGCTTTCTTATGGTAGTATGTACAATGAAGGGTCAGAGTAACGTAGCCCTATACCCGGTGTTGCTACGATATTTGCCTAAATTTATTATGTTAATTGTTTGTCTTTATTTGTCATGTCATTTTATGAAAATGGAGCAGTCGGCTCAGTAAATGTCTAAAGTAGACACGTACGCTAGTGTGGCTCCAAAAGTATTTGTAATAAATTATGAAAGTTAAAGTTTAATGTTCGCTACTGTCAAAAGGTACTGATTTTAGCATCAACATTAATGGTCCTTCGAGAAAAACAAGAATCAACTATGGAAAACAGTCGAAATTATGAAGACGGAACTTTTCTTTTGGAGGGAGAGGAGGAGGCTGGTAATGGGAATCTCCGGCGGAGCAATCGACCAACAAAAGGCTTACCACCTAAGAAGCATAACGTTTATGTTGCAACCGTCAGAAGGACAATGCCAACAACAAAAACTTATGATACAGGGATGGATGAAGCCAAGAATATCGAACGAAACCACCGAGAAGATATTGATGCCACCGAATTCTCGTTTCCCCACAGATTATTCCAGTCTTGTCGGTCTGAATTCGGAAGTGAAAAAAGCAGATTAACAAGCAATAAAAATAATAGGAATACAGAAAGTCATCACAGCAGCAAATCACAGTCAGCAAAATTGCGATTGCTAGCGGAGATGGAAGCAGCTGAAGCGACAGCTAGAGCAGAAGCAGCCGCCGCAAAAGCGAAGCAAGATGCCATTCTTGCTGAAAAACGACTTCAACTACGACTCCTAGAAATT